>DWJS01000396.1:0-11597 GCA_018248975.1 Codatractus imalena | reverse complement strand
GAAATTAATTATCACTTGCTTAGCGGTGAAGGAAAACATCGTGAGGAAACCTACACGCCTAAGAGTTCTTAGAAAAGCACTAAATCCTTCTCACTCTGAGAGGAGACCTGTGCCCAGCAGTGGGACAAAAATGATCGATGATGAATTGATTACAGACATCATTGGGCGGTTATAACTTATCATTACGTACCTGCATACTCGTTTATTACCAAAATTATCGTATGCCATAAAGGGTTTCTTTTTGATAAAATTGCCATGAGCGTAGTATTGGCCAACATTCAAATGTGCCGCTATTTGGAACGCTTCAACGGTGGAACGTCGAATGCCTATACTCTATTCCGCCATTTTATCCTAATATTACTGTTTTTTGTTTTAAAAGTAATACTTATATACGATTTTGTATCATATGTATTACATACCATATTCATACAAAATGTAAGCAATAAATGCAATCTTTCTTTCTTTCTTTCTTTCTAAATGTATGTCAATGTTATAGTTACTTTAAATAGAATTCAATAATTGGATATTTTAAAGTAAGCAATAATATAATGTAGATTTTAATTTTAAAAAATAACTCAATTAGTCAGGAATCGAAATCATTTTTTGCCAGATTATTGTTTCTTTAGGTAATTGATTTTAAATGTCATAATTAAGTACCACTTTGCTACGCATTTTTATTTAGTAGGTACTTATGTAAGTCCAGAATAAAAAACCCGTAACACTTATATTTTCGTTTAAACAACTAAAATTAAGACCCTTGTTTTAAATATATGCAATTAAATAATAAAAACGCTACTGTAAATTTTCGCCCTGTCGACCAGTATTACCACGTCAAAAAACCGTTTGAAAGCCCAAATCTCTACGGCAGTGGGGTTCTAGCGTATCTGGTCGGCTCACCCTGATGAGCCAACTCGCCGTAACGTCCTCAATGGCCGGCTGTTAAGCTCTGAACGAGGTTCATAGCCGAAAGAAAAAAACTGGAGCAGATAAAAACACGAGAGAGGTAGTTTAAAAGAACTTTTACGGCAAACTCGATAGCAGCTGACGACGATTCTATTTTATTATCTTTAGTGATTCATTTTACGTCAGCGAGTAAAGGATTATCATTATCACTGCATACAATTTACGAAGCCTTATGCCATTTTTTATGCATCTAGAACCTAGACTAGTCTTAAAAATTGTACTATCAAATAACCTAAAGTGTAACATACAAATATATATAGGTATAGATTTTGATAGATAGTCTGATAGATAATCTAACCTACCTATCTATAGATAGATTATTTATTTACCCACGCGACAAGTTGCTTTTCATTAATATATTTTACTTCAATGGCGTTCTAAGATAAAGTCTTTTAATGTTAATAATTGTCAGTTAAATACATCAAATACATTGACGACCATGGAGTGGCATATGGCGGAGTGCTCACTATACCGACACACAGATGATACTGGGTTCGATATCCCGACAACCACACATATAATGATTATTTTTGATTTCTATACTGGATCAGGGTGTTGTATTCGGCTGTTTAAAACTTGTCTCTATATCTAAGAATAGCAAGAGGTTACATTCTAGCTATATATAACTATAACTCAATTTACAAGTATCAAATGAATAAATAGTTGATAGTTACGAGATACGTTTCCATATTGTTGTTATAATTCTCCCGGCAGCCACATTTAATTGGGGTTCATGCAATACGATCGTTCATATTGCTATACAGTAAAAGCTTTACATCCCTAGTACGAAATTTATCCTTTTTGGAAATAATATCAGCTGCAGTATAATTACTTAAAACTATTAACTATTTAATTGGGCATTTGTTAGACGGGATATATTCAAGACCGGTACTCATTCGACAGCGAGTATGAGTATCAATTACCTGTAATCATGGAACGTATAATATCAGATAATAGACGCGGCTAAAAGAATAGGCAAGACGCGGATAAAGGAAGTGAAGGTGAACAGAACATGTAAACATATAAGATGAGAGATGCAAAAGATTTTTATAGTGCAAGCGTACGTCTGGACGCAGATATAAAGACAGCAACAAAAGCACTACATAGGCTGAATATCGGAGTTCAACGGTTTGACGACCCGCGTGGCAGTGCGGTTACCACACCGGTCTGACACCAGTCAGAAATCTAAGTGATGAATTTAGATTTCTGTTCTGGGTGTGGGTGTTTGTGTATCGTCTTGTGTGTGTACATGACACCCACGACACAGGTAATCCTAGTGTGGGGCTATGAGTGTAGAAAGCGTCTTTAATTCTAGAGATGTGATTACAGAAACCGTTTTTTAAAACATTTATCACGCAACGGAATTTTACATGGAATTAAACTTAAGCAAATAAGTACACAGTTCTACTTATATTTGAATTAATGTCTGTAACTACATTGAAAATATTCTTAGAAATTTTATAGACATCGTAATGTACTGGTTAACAAAGGTACTTGTTAACACTTTACCTCTTTATAACATTACTGTGACAAAATGTGAATAAAAACTCAATAACATACTTATAATCGTTGCTTTCATGACCACATAGTTTCATATTACTCTACATCATTAACGCTACAGACGATACAAATGCGAGAGCGATTCGCTACAAGAGGCTTAACAGCAATGGTGCCAATTAGTGAACACGTTATAATGACTTGGTTTTCACGAGAGATTGAATCCGAAGCTTTTCGTAATAACGAACATTTCACGCCAAATGTTTTCATTCAATATTTTCCAACTGCAAACACTGATGTTTATTGATGACGACCAATATGGAAATCATGTCATATTTGTTCAACATTGCAAATCTGTATAAACACATACATTTAATTGAAATGTCTGTCCGTCGCTCCCAAAATACCACAACTAGTAAGCTATATTACACCGGTTTAAAAACTTTGCAAAATGTGTTTATTTCCTAAGTATTATCTAGGAATTTTTAGATGATGATTGACGATTCATAGATTTTTTGTGTAACGCTTACCGAATTAACAGCAGCCATCGCAGCACGGGTCTCCCCGCTCGGAATGCGGCTACCAGCTCATTCTGGAACAAATTACGATATAAATCACTTAATTGATTACTTTCAGCGCTCGTAACAAACATTCGGATCGTAAAATATTTGCTTCATACAAAAAAGGCCGTCCATTGACCGCCGCTATACATTGAGAAAAGTCATTAACGTCGAACCGTAAATTGAATTAGTCCAAAAGCAATATCGTAAATGCTTCAGAAAGCGAGTCGGCCTTGTTGACATCCCGTATGCTCTGACTCAATGCAGTCTCCGGCCGCGACGCGACAATTCGCCTTACCAACCATCGTGGAAATTAACCAGCTGTGTACACAAATTCCTTCCCAAACGCCCGGGTATAAGTCATAGAATCCTTCAACGTTCGCCGCAACAAGATACGTCTCGCGACAAATAGAATAGCTACGTTCACAGTCAGTGGGGCAAATGTCCAAGTCCATTAATAAAATTGAATCAGACGGACATTCCGAAGCACAATATGTGCACGTGTGAGAATAAATAGTGTGCGGAATGGCGGGGCATTCAAAAAGCGGTCGCCGGGAAAGTCGGATGTGAGTGAATGCACAATGCACCGCCGGTGTCCCGCAAACCGCTACGAGACTCGTAAAGGACGGAAAAGTGTTCCTCGTAATTGGAGCCACAACTATTTTCACATCCGTCTGACGTCCCGCTGATATAAATTTACGCCGCCCCATCCCACTTCGACTTTATGATGTACAATCGCCTACACATTTTAATATCATCTGTCAAAATTTGTTTGCGCAGCTGTCAGCGCCCTAATATATTAAAATACGACCTAAAATGTTTATTTATTTTCATTTCCGCCATTATATCATAATAATATGAATAAATTAAATTATGTAACATAAATTTAATAATATATTATAGTTATTTCTCTATCATACTTTTAAATATAACTGAGTAATGTTTTTTGTTCATGTATTATTATTTTTGACATGACATTACAGGTCAGAAATATCCAATTATTATATGTATATTCAGGCTATTTAATCCTAAGATAGTAAGATAGTGTAATTAAAATCGCATGATATATTTTCGTAAGTTCATTTGGTGCATCGATAGTTGTAAAGAGGTGCTAAAATTTAGTTGGAATAAATTAATACAAGTTACATGCAAGTTTTACATACAAATGCAAAATTTGCATCCGAAATAAAGTTAGCAGCTCTTGCTACTTTTTAAAATGAGTGAAAACAATGAAAAGACAAAGCATCTGACTTTATGAAGGTGTGCCCATCATTTTATCACTTTCGCTCGAAAACTTTAATAAACCGGAGACACGGCAACGCAGGTGAGATATTACATTTTTATGTACATGTTATTTTTTAATATTTCGCCATGAAAGAAGAGTGAGCGAAGCGAAGCAAATTAATGCAAAATGCAATAAGCAAAAGAACATAATACCCATAGAGTTTATCAAGCGTGTAGTTTCACAAACATATTAAAAGCGTTATTAAACGTTTCCTTTGTTTTATTTTTATTCACGCTAAAAGCATATAAAAACAGCTATCAGCTATTTGGATATTAATTTTACAATACATTCTTATTAGTGTCTCCGACTTATTTTTAATTTTTTTTTATGGCATATAGAACGTCATAAGAGATGACGAATAAAATATTATTTAGATTTGGATGCCAAAAAAACACATCTTGTCAAGATAAGTTTATTTAAAAGATTCAGTAAAAGTATTACAACGATTATCTGTGTAAATCGAATCCAAAATACGAATTGTTCAATTCTGTTCGGCTTAATGTTTTAAATTATTTGTCAATTCCAATTTCAAAACAGGCGTTCCAACAAAAAACAAAAGCCTAACGTTTTTATTGCGGTCGTACCTACTTTTGTTTGTTTCCATTTAATATCGATAAACTGGTAGAAAAGCTACAGTTGAGCCGCGAGGCAAATGGCCATTAATAAAATTGAATTAGTGTGCCTGTATCGGACGACAATAGCGAATAACCCGCCGACAAAGTGCTTTATAAATCCTCAAAAACGAACAGTAGGTATATCTAAAACATTGGCCCGTACCCTCACGTAAAGGGACAAAGCCGAACGCATTTCATCCCTAATGGACAACTTGAAACTACGTATAGATAAAGTATCTATTATTTTCTTTTATATTCTATTTCATTAGATCTCCATTCTAAAAATAGAGGTTATTGCTTTCTTCGATCTTGTTTGGCTTTTGATAAGCTTTCGATATAATTGTGTGCCGGAAATTGATTGTATCTTTTAAAAATTGATGTTAATGAAGATAAAAGATATTTTTATGGAACGGGTATTGAATTTTTGACCCCTAATCGATACTAGGGCTAGTGTCGATTGATCTCAACCAAATTTATAATAATAAATTATTTCCTACTAGATAAAACGTTTTGAAATTTCAAGCTAATAAAAGCAGTCAAGTCGAAAAGTGAACAAACATCAACTACGAAGACTTTAGACGACCCGAGGGCGGTGCATTTACCACAGCAGTCTGATACGCAGAGGATTCCGGGTTCGATCCCCGGCCAGACAGATATCTAAATGATGATTTCTGTTCTGGGTCTGGGTGTTTGTGTATCGTCTTTATGCGTATACATGGCATCCACGACACAGGGAATCCTAGAAAGCGTATTTTTAACTTGCACTTAGTCTTTTTTTTACGTAAGTTATTTAGTTTATTTCAGGCTGTACCTTATTCCCGTAAGAAAGTATTCAAATACGTGCTTCCTTTGATCATTATCACTTGCTTCTTGCATAAACATATGCATAATTTTTTTACGTACATTTTTCATGTCTCATTTACGCGCACACTCTACGTAACTGACATAAAAGTTCTCATTCCAGTTTAAAGTCGAGAGAGCGTCAATGGAAGTCTGACGGAGTCCTGTTTATTTCACAATAAAACACCATTTTACGACTAACGCTACTCCTACTACGGGACGCGTAAATTTTCGGCAACAATAAAGATACAAGTTGCGGTTAATTGATTTCTGGTGTGCTACATTTAGAGATGCGTTACGCGAATTTTACGGTTCTTCGCATATTTTTACCGTAAGGGATTTTAATATAATTGGCCTCTTTTCTTCAATAGCGTATTATCTTGAAAAACATAATTTTACAGGAGGCTGTTTTTTAACTTTTTTAACTAAAAGAATTGATTTCGCAGTTATTAGCGTAAGTTCGCTGTTATTAGCGTAAGTTCGCTGTTATTGGCGTAAACTCGATACGGTTTTCTTACGTAATAAGCTTAATAATTGATTCCCTTTTATAGAATAGTAAATCCTCACTTTATATTATTATTGTCTTACGCATGGACGACAGAAGTATGTTAAAGGGTCACATATATTAGACTTTTTAGTAACCTACCTGACGTCGCCCAACTCAAATGTTATTATTATACATACAAAGGTACTAAGCATTCGTTTTTTTTAAAATTGAAAATGGCAGTTGATGAAATATCCAGTTTTATGTTGCCGCGTTGTACCGTTTATGTTGAAAGGAAAATTTTCTGTATACGTTACTAGGTACTGTATTGAAGTTGATGATACTATAACCTTATTTCTTAGCAGTATTATTAATCAGCTACAAAATTATCCAGACAATTATAAATCAATGTAAGTCACAAATAGGTACCGATACATTTTGTATCAATAGTAGAACTGATTGTATATAGATTTCTGTAAGACACTGTTCGTATTCTACAACAGTTGAGCTCGGGGCGGGCGAACAGTGAAACAATTCTTCATCCCACAAAGACATTTCCAGTTAATTGATCAGTGACGTGTTACACTGATCGAACACGAACGACACGCCAATACGTCGAACGTCGTAGGTGCTCACGTCATCAATCTTGACGTACGCTTCCTGTTATTGGAGAACACCAGTATTGTTTGAGGACACTAAATGTTCCAATATTTTACCTCATTAAATGTAATTATTACTAAATTATTTGCGGTTATGTAGGCCCAAAACAATACGACATAACTTCGTTTTGTACACGAGTCATGGAAAGGTTAGAATTAGGTTTTTTGGTAAAATTACGTTGGAATTAGAGCAGGGTGTACAGACATATTGTTTCAAACCTAAGTAAAAACGTACGTTATTTGTGGAGTGAGATTGCGTGCGTAGCTCCAATGAAAATGGAGGTGGTTCTGTGGAAGAAAAATTAAGACATTCGAGTTAACAGTAGCATGGAGCGTTAAAGAAAAATCGTGTTGTGGTCTTGGAGCAAAATATACTACAATCTTGCAGTTGCACTTTTACGATAGTTTTACTTTATTTTGCTAACCTCCCGACGGAAAAAGAGAGATTATATAGGTTTATCGTGTGTACCTACGTGTTTGTAGCTACTTCTATGTGTATGAAGATAAAATTTTCATAGAATGTGAACTACTGTGTTCGTTATAACAATAAATAAAATGTTATATGAGCGACAGTCGCCACTGTCCGTTGTAATACACAGTTGTTTACTATTTCTGTATTATAAAAATAAATATGAGAATTACGGCGCAGGATGATATAGTGACATACAAGCCGGATTCATAGTCTTTTGTCTCCCCAGGCTTGAACCCCATCAGAAAATCCCTCAAAAACCCGGTGAAGCTGTCAAGGCCACTATGGTCAACAGCTACTACACAATATGAAAAAAAACGAAGATATTTTGTAACTTCAAAATATGCAAATGTTATCAACCCGCACTTGGCAGCGCACTTAGTAGAATGTAGCCTTATCCTTCCATCCCTTCCTTTTACCAAAGACTTAATATCCATTTGTGATCGTGATGGAATTATGATATAATACTAGTGTATAGTACTAATTTACTGAACGTATCGAATGTTATATTTGTAAAGGAATATTATCGTATAATGTATGAATCAACACATATATGTATACTTGAGATTTTGTTTACATTTATTTACGTGGAACGTCGGAAAACAAATCGTAGGTATCTAATTTCAGGAGGTGTCTTCGGATAATTAACAATGTTGAAGGTTTTCTTATGGGAGGGGGTGGCCACCCCTCGCCGAGCCCCCGGGTTCCACGTGATTTTGGGATCTGTTTCACTGCTAGCTATTTATTTGCCAATATCGTAATTGCGAGAAACAGTTTGTATTGCCTTTACGCCTCAAATGATCGCACAATTTCTTAATACTTTCCTTATTTTTAACCAAAGACTTGTTACTTGTTTCTTATTATTACTTGTTTCTTATTTCAGAACTAAGTTGAAACCTCTTCAGCCAGTGTTCCTTAAGTTTCGTAAGCAAGTTCCAAAAAAGTCTTTTCTACAATTTCATAACTACGTATTAGCATCTCATGACACGATTCACGAAACAGAATAATTACAGAAGAATCGCAAACGCTGATAGAAGAAGACATAGCTGTGAATACCGCCGGAGTACATCTCCGAAGAATTTTATAGTGACATTCGATTAACATCAATACGAACTCTGCATGAATTTGGAGCATTACTATCTTTATTCCTTTTAAACTATTGAAATTAAAGCAAAGGATTCGTATTTTCAAAATAATGAAATTCGACTTTTGGGATGCTTATTATATTACATAAACTATAAGTTTTCATCACAAACAATAGGTCATTGATTTTTTGGCCATCGCCATCGTTAAAATCAATCTTCAATTGGTCATCGCACTTTCAAAGTGCGGCGTTATTGTTAAAATCGATTAAATTTTATAATTATTGAGAATTAAGTTTTCAAAATGTACAAACGACTTTATAGAAAAGCAATGCTGATTCTTTAAACAAATGTCAACTACACAAAGCTACAATTTCTCCACTTTACTCGTGGTTCGTTACTCGCTGTCAGTGTAACAAGCGACTTCTGCAAGTGAAGGGGGAAACTATACGAGAGCGCTAACTTTTAGATGGGTTTGTATAACTAAAGATAAGACAAATGTCCTTCAATAAATATGGCAGATATTTCTTGCTGGGCTACCATTAGATTTGGCTTAACTCGTTACCTCAATATGTACGTTGATTTAACAACTTTCACGCGTTAAACCTTATGACATTTGTGATTTAACACGTATTTCTAGATGGTAGAGCTCTTTCATTTTCAATTGTAGCGGCACTGCCACAATTATTCCTATATTTCCCTGATATATAACTGAAAATAAAAATGACTAATTTATAACTTACCAACTTTATTTTTAGAGGAAGCTAATTTCTGATAGGATTCGTGTTTTAAATCAAACATTAATTACACATTAGTATGGATGGTGGTTAGTATGGATGGTGAATATAAAATGGACTGTTGTTATCTTAGTCAAATCTAATTTTATTAAATTCAACTACATATAAAAATGTACAATATTATAAACCATATACTAGCCTATGTTTTTACATAGTTTTTTTTCAGTTTCTTTTTAATTAGAGCCAACAGTCATATTTTTTCATCATCACGCGTCCAAAGTACAAAACCATACATGTGCAGATTAAGTTGAGGTTACACACGCGGTTCCCGTTATTACTTTCAGCATCATTTGCAGTTATTAAACTCGCAGCTTTGAAAACAGCGCACCTGTCTCTTTGTGCATACCGTGGAGGCTTTCACGCAAACGCAGAATGCTGTGCCGTCAGTAAATAAGGTTTTGTTGGTACATATTACTAAAATTAAAGTTGTACACACTTTACAAGATTGTCGTTGGAGCTCATTTACAAATGAATCCCTCACTTATTTCTACATATAACATTTTTTGTTGTTTCATTGTATCAAAGAGTCGAAATTGACTATAATAGAAGCCTTATTGTTGTTTAGTACCTGTACTTATTTTAATACGACGAAAAAGCTTTGTTAACGCTTATAATAGAAAATATAACACACTTATGGGACAATAATATTGGAAATATATATAACTATGAGGATAATGGTGATAAATAAGGTAATTTAGTATTTTTACCTGTTCGTCAACAATTGTGTTATGTGAAAGTACAGACATAATGACAAAGTACTGCCTGAAAGATATGTATAAGTATGTACATAGTAACACTCTTCGTAGTTACAATTTAAAAATCGTATACAACAGTACTTAATTTCTAGATTATAAAATCAAATTTCTCTACAATCACACTTGAGCTGAGCTGCAGCTAAAAATTTGGTTTAGTTGTGTTTTAAACTTTTTAACCAAATAAAGTCACCAGCTTATATGACCAGTAAGCATACTCGCATATTCATGACATGTTTAATATGCGTATTTGGAAAGATAAACATGATTAATATTTGAATATGTGTCTTACGGTTTTAATTAATATTAATTTATTTATAGAAAGCTTATCGACCCAGACGGAGCGTCGACCAAAACGAAGTACCCAACTAGACGCTCCACTTTTTGTCGATTGCAAATTTATAGAATCATAAATTGCGAGGTATAGATTAATGGAAAGTAACTAGTTTTTAACAGACTTCGAAATTGAGTAAGTTCTCAATTCAATTGTTTTTTATGTACCTATGTTACTTTGGAATTTTTTAGTAAGTGAACCGATTTGGTGATATTTTTAACTGAAAGCTAGTGAAACTGAAAACTGAAAGCTTTAGTGTGGTCCAATTTCATCAATATCTGATGTGCACTTTTTATTGACACTGATTTTAACGTGTTTAGTGTACTTATTGTGTTTATGGTTCGGCTGCAGTACTACCTCTCTGTTTAGAGCTGCAGCTTCGAAAGTAAAAATTGCCCTGATGTTATCCAACCTCCGGTAGGAGAGGAACGATAAGAAGAAGATTGAATTATATTTAATCGCACTTGCTTTATCTCCCCTTATTCATAACGACTGATTTATTCGCGTCGTCGCGTTGAAGTCTCCATAACCCCGCGTCCTATGTAGATCTGAACTGACCTACAAAGTTAAGCAACGTTGAATGTTTCGAACGGAACATTATCACTATAACAGCCAGGATCTTTAATAACGTCATCATCACTGGATCATCATCAACCATTTTTATTACACTATTGGGCACAGGTCTCCACTCAGAGCGAGAAGGATTTAGGCTGATTACTATTACTGGATGGCACTCATTAAGTCTTGTCAGAAACCTTATGAGCGGTTTTCAAACATCAGACAGGGGCTGGCTACGGTTCTCTCTCCACCTATTGCATTGCAGCAGCATAGTAGCATCTGCTTCAGGCTTCCGCAGTTGTGGCGAAAGATCCGTGCGCAGCAGAAGCATGGCAGCCATTCGTAACCATCAAGGTCGTGTGCTGCTTATAATGTTTGTTACAATTTATTAAGTGAGCTTGAGTTAAAAATGTCTTATCTATAGTAGATAATGGAAAATATAAAAAATACTTTAAAAATTCTAACCATCCCATTCATAAAGAACTGAATAGAATAATATTATTCACACTGACCCAGAACTAGATACGATTCAGATGTAAAGGAAGTTTTTCGAGCGTAACTCATCGACTGGTATCATAACTCATTCGAAGCTGGCCGCCACAGTTCGCGATATTCGTATGCCCGCGCCGGCAATACATTATCAAATGTTGTGGATATAACTATGAAAAGTTTTGTGAATTTTCCGCTATAGCGGTTTTGTATA
>DWJS01000395.1:0-11600 GCA_018248975.1 Codatractus imalena | reverse complement strand
GTGAATGTATTTGTTATAACTTTAAAAAATAAAATCGACCAAACACTTGGTTAAAAAGATCGAAGAATCGATCGATCGATCGAATTAAATTAAGATCGATCAAAAAATGTATTATTTTGTAAATTTTATTTGACTTTTTATTATTTTTTGTAATAGTAGTACACACTCTGTGAAAATTTCAAGTGTAACTATTACGATTCCTAAGATTCAGCCCTGACATACGAACAGACGGATAGTAGAGCCGTATTACACGGCCCCGTTTACACCCTTCGCAATTCAAATTCAAAATTCTTGTCAAAATAGAAGACCCTATTCATTGCTAGGGCAACATCGCGTTAACGATTTCAAACAAAATGGTTTTCTGCTAAAACTCAAATAAGGTATGAAAGGAAATCTCATCATCTCATTAATAGCGTAACTCTAACCCCGTTAACTTAAATTACCTTGTTAATTAACTGCTTGTATTGTTTTACAAAGCAATGATAGTCTAATGGTTTGAAACTCGACCTCTCTTACACTTCCGATTTTTAGAAATTATGTCCGTATTAGAAATTAATTATCACTTGCTTAACTCTGAAGGAAGACATCGTGAGGAAAGCTACATGCCTGAGAGTTCAATAAAAAAAGTTCAAAGACGAAGTCTACCAATCCGATCTTGGGCGGACTATGGCCTGGATATTTAAACCTCCTTGGAAAGAGACCCGTGGCCAGTAGTGGAACATAAAGGGTTTGATTGTCATAATAATTGATTGTTTCACAAAGATTATGAACGATACAGCATTTTGTTCAAATCTAAAATATATGGAATCTTCTTACTTTCTCTTCATATTTTAAGTCAATAATTGTACCATAGCCGAGCTATACAAATTTCATGCCATTCCAGGCAACAAGGTTCGTAACCTACGACAAAAAGAAAATTCAGAGACCTCATGTTTAAAACGTGTGTAGATTACGCGCGAAGAGGTTTTAATGCACTGAAGCCTGAACATCCGTACCCTACAGATGCTGACGGCTCTAGAATAATCACGTCAGGTTTATTATTAAACCCTACCTGTGATCAGTCATGGTAACTGTCAACTTCAATGAGTATTTCTGAAGTAGAGACTTCAGAGTGTACGCTTCGCAATACTGCTATCTTTAGACCGTTTCTATACATTTTAAATTATTTTTAGGGTTCCGTATCAAAGGGTGCTAACGGGCCACTATTGATAAAGCGCCGCTGTCCTTCTGTCCGTCTAAGTATAGCCATCTGTCCATCTGTCTGTCTGTCACAGGACCGTATCTTATAGGTAAACCCTTATAGGTTGACAATTGAAATTGTCATAGGGTGTGCCCTTCTAAGTCCGCTGTAAGAACAAATAATAAAAAGTGAAACTTTTAAAATAACAATCTATTTTGATATAACGGGGACGTGCCGCTTTCCGCTATTTACGTGTTTTTTGGTAGGTCATAATGACGGTGATACGAAACCCCTCGTTTACGAGCCCGACTCGCACTTGGCCGATTTGTTTTTTAATTTTCGTCTGTAACACGGTGGCAACAATCAAAAAACAACTTACAAATAAAATACAAATATAATCTTTGAAAGTGTACGTCTCATTATTGGTACGAAGTAAAACATCTGATTAATGAATTAACAGCGTTGTTTTACGTACACTGTAATGTAAGTATGTGCTTTGTGGAATATTAACAGTTTTCTGTTTATTTCAGCTTCGCTTCCGTCTTTTTGTGATGGATATTAAATACGTTTATAATGCCTAGGTATTATAAAGGTATGCCTTTTATAATACAGAAGAAGCTAATTTATATGTGTGGATTACATATTATTGACGGTAAATGACACCTGTGATCAACCACAGATAGGATGGAAGCTATATCTAAGATTGGTCACATAGGCGTTAAACCCCCTGAGGACTAAGTTGAAATACCATTTATAAGTTTCTCTCCCTTATCACACTCTGCAAGCCAGAACTAAACAGCGGGTAACGATAGTGTACTTATGCAGAAATAATTGTGGCGGTGGTGCTTCCAGGGTCGAACCACGAAGGGTTCTACCACGTTTGAAGGTCGTAAGCAACACCATCACCACAATTTTAAACTCTTAACTTTGAACAAAACAAAAATAGCTATCGTAGCTTTACAAGTCAGTAATTCCACGGACATGTTATTAGTTAACATCATCAATGTTTAATTTATTAAACTCCGCAATTAAAGGGTTTATAGGTTTAACGTGTATATGTGTGTATCTATTTGTGTCATAGCTTCCCGCATTTAGTTTATTTATCTTTGAAAGATTTCATGATGGATTATATTAATATTATTCTTGGCTATGATTAAAAATCGGTCCAGGCGCTTGAAAATGTACATAAACACTCGCTGCATAACTGTATTAGTTCATTGTTTCAATTTGTCTCATTGTGAGTTTCTGTGGACCAGTTTGAGAGATCTCTTACCTTTATTATTGTGGTAATTTTCGTATACCAAAAACGCTCTGAGGGACAGAGACAACATGAAAGGGACGAACGAGGAAACTGGACGTAGGGTTGACCTATATAGTAACAAGAAGCTTTGTAACCGTGTCGCAGATTATTATATATTATAAGGTACTCGCCCTCGTTTTGGTAGCTCATGTTGTAAGAAAATGAATAACATTGATAAGATTAAAATTCTGCTGTATATTATCTTTTTAAATAGACAGACTTTCATAGCCCCACACTAGGACTCCGCAGGGGGGCTGTAGGTGGGTACTCACACAAAGACTCACAAAGGATCAGAACACACATCTAAATTCATCATGCAGATGTCTGTCTAGCTGGGAATGGTACCCGGAACTGTTTGCGTGTTGAACTGGTATGCTGACCGCTACCGCTGGTGTACTCACCCGTTACAAAAATTTTACAAAAAAATATAATTTAGATTTAATCGTTAAATATTACATACTAAGGCTATATACCATTGTCGTATAATCATTAACGTATGGTGTCAGTAACCCGTAAAGACAATCAAGCATTTATTCTGTCACTCTTGTAAAGTTTGTGGTTATAGCAGTTTTTTTTTTGGCATCCACTTCTTCCATTATAACTAACCTAATGTTGATTCCCGCAAACTCCCTTGTTACCGGCGGCCTGCGTCCCTGTGTGCCGTACGTGCTGACGCACCACCCCCGGAGACTACGTGTGATCCAACCTCATAATATGCGGGTTTGTGTAGTGGTTCGAAAATGCCTTGTTCAATTTTACACACATCCAATCACTTCTCTATACGACGTCTAAGAGCAGAATGTAATGTAATTTAATTTCAAAACTCATTTTTGTAAATTCTCTGTTTTTCTTTTCAGGCTTATTTGTTGGTCTGTTTGGTGGCGAAAACACATTCACAATCACAGGCCCTCATAGTTACATGTAACGTAGAAATTAGGATTGCACATTTTAATATGTCACACACAATAGTCAATATCAAGATCTACAATAATTAGATATATAAAATCGAATCCAAAACCCTCTATATGGCTCAGCATTCATCAAACCATGCCGATTTTAAGAAAACAATGTCTTAATAACCTATGTACTTACATAATAATATATACGTATAAAAGAAACGTCTCGTGTTTCGAGGTCAACGAACTGTGAGCTACGAGGGTGGAATCGGCGACTATCTTTATTGTCAGTCCGGTTATGAGCAAATCAAACATCATAAAAAGAAATCGCCCGATCGCTTGATGCCGACTCAATATAGTCCGACCAATGTTTGCACAAATGTTTGTATATTACCCACGTGACCTACACTGGATACGTAACCGACCCTAATTGGTACAAATTTAACAATCTTATCCTATTGTTGGACGTTGAGTAACTGTCGTCACTCTTTGTCAGGCGGTTCCGGGTTCAATTCAGAGGAAAACGTGGTGTAGAAATATGGATGTAGAAAGTATGAATTATGTATTATTCAACGTGACTGCATATTAAATGTAGTGGTATGTATTTGGTCAAACGTAACGAACTACTAGTCGTCTACCGTCGGTCTCTACACTAAATAGATCTAAACAAACTAAGGATTATAGAGTGTTAATTAATACATTATTTATACTAGGTCCCTAGAAAGATAGATAGGTAGTTCCCGTGGACTCATTCAAGTGGACCATCTCGACTAAATTAAATCTATTCTAAAACATGTGTATAACTACTAACAAAAAACTGCTAACAATAACAAAAGTAACATTTAAAAGATGTATTAATTCATATATATTAAAAATTTGTTTTCATTCCTCTGGTTCATAATTTTTTATTTTACTTCATACTTACATATTTCCAAAATAAAAAGCAGGAACATTGCCGTAGAGTATTTTACGTGACAATCTAGAAACTCAGTTTTGTATATTTTTTATGTTAATAAGCAAAATATCTCAGATAATTAAACTTGTTGTAAAATGTCAAGTTCGTCCGAATATTTCAAAATTTTTATTAATAAACCCAGCAAAGGCTAACTGGAGTTCAAGGAAATTTCTTTGATAATTTCCCATTGTCTCTGAATTATCGTAAGATGAAAGGAAAATCACACGGTTGGAAGAAATCAACCAACGTCAGTATTAATTCTCCTAATTCGTTTTTGTTGCGTTAAAAATTACTTTGAAATAATCCAAAGGAAGAGTAAAAATATAACCTAAGCCTCCGGTAATAATTCAGAGAAGTATTCTGAGGACTAATAAGATGCTCGTAAAAAGCGAGTCGGACTTGCGAATCGAAAAGTATAGTATAATAATATGTATGTTACATATTTACCATTAAATATGTTCACACTTTGCTAATTTCTACTACTCATTGTTTTATTTTAGTGTTTGTATTATAATCACATCAAATTTGAAACCAATATTATACAAAATAGATAGATAGAATAAAAAACAAAAATCAGCCAACTACGAGTCGAATTAACAAAGGGACACACAGATGGATACACACACGGTCAGACAGACAATTGGACAATGGAGCATTAATAAGGGTACTGTTGCCACCCTCGGGTACGAGGGCGGCAGCGGTGCCGCAGTAATAGCCTTTGTTTACAGAACCCGAACAAGCGACAATTAATATATTAATGAACAATATTATTTCAAGTAAGAAACATAATTTAACATTTTACCAGCACATCGACATCCAAATGTTTTCATCATAAGAAATAAATCTGTAATGGTTTATCTTATTGTATTGTTAACCGTTGTTTTGACTCTAACAATAATATTTTCATCGACATATTAATCAGAGACCACTGTAATATTCTGTAATACATTTATTCTCCTAATACTGTTTGTTCTTTCTATGAAAAATACAGGGTATGTCAGCGGAAACCTTATAATCAAAGTGTAGCAATATTATTCGTATTGTACATTGAATATAATTGACAACCTGTCACAAATACAAGGAAACCTTGAAAAGAACCCCGTTCTGATAGGAACAAATGGTAAATATATATTTATTTATACATCTGTCAAGCACATTGACTCAAGTGACATTTTTTTCAAAGGAGCATTGAAAATGTTATGTTGTATTGTTTTGCGTAAATATTTTCATTGTCTTAGTTTTAATATGCCGTACCCAAAGGGTGCCAACGGGACCAAGGCTCCGCTGTCCGTCAGTCCATCTGTCCATCTGTCATCTGGCTGTATGTTGTGAAACTACTTTACCTTTGCCTCACCTTTGGCAGGCAGTTCAATGAAATTAAAATAAAATCCCTTTGAAAACATTCATTTTCCATCGAAATAATGTTTTTCCAAATCGGTTTACAACAAAAATAATATCCGAATTGATAACTGCCTCAAAATCAAAGTCGAAATATTTTATGCAAAGTAGATTCTTACAGAATTCTTTTTGAACGTAAAAATAATTTTACCACCATTTCGCAAGGTGTTTCGTTATGGAGAAGAAGCGGCGAACAAAACTCCATAACCTCCTTCACCTCCATAGCCTCCTTTTCGAAGTCGATTGAAAAGATAAAAATAAGTGTTACCGGAAACGCCCCCAAAATAAAATTACGCATTTTTCCACCTCACATAAAACATAATAGGAACTTGCATAATTCGATCACCGGGTCAACTTTGGGGATCACGACATCGAGTTGGGAGAGTTTAATATTTCGCACACGTAGTCGAAACGAATTCTCTGCGTGATTTGACTTCTTAAGGCATAATGGTATGACGAACAAGACTATAATAACTTAATTATAAGTTATTTGAAAAACATCCCAATGAAAGTAGCGTTTCTTACAGTATATTTTTTATTACGGCTCGTTTAAAATGTATCGTTTTCTCTAATGACAGCTAAGATGTTGTACTAGTTTCAATAATGATTACGCTAAACACTTTAAAACTTATCCGCTTCAATCGCAACACCTACATACCTATGTAGATAGGTACCTAGTTTTGGATGGCCATAATTCTAGCAATATCTCAATCACTGTACATTTCCAATTCGAATTTGAGGAGTTCCCTTCTGTATCTTCGAAACACAAGGTCCTATGTCAATGAAATTAAAGAGATCCCTTTAGAAGTATACTTTTACCATATCAAAAATCCAAATCAGTTGATAAATGTCGTGGTTATGATGTAAGAAACATTTATAAATCAATTAAGTCGTAGTCAATTAAATACGCATTATTGAGGAATACAAAAACACTGTTCGGTAAATCGTAATAAAATTCAAATGGGGCCACATGACAGGTACCAGCTTTAAATTTAATAAATAATTATAAGAATCGGTTCACTCAGCAAAAAGTAATGAGGTAACGTAAACACATTAAGAAACTATTCCTTTTTTGATATCGGTTGATACCTATTGCAATCTGATATGGCAATCTAAAATAATTTCGTGTTAAATTGTGTGAGAGATAAAAATATCCAAAAAGCTATTTTGAATTACATTCTATATTGAAATAAGTCTTGAAATAATAATAAATATAAAACTCTTTTTAAGAATGCTAAGGAAGATATCTTTCAGTTTAAGTTTTCAGCGTTTCCGCCATTAGCAGTTTTATTCAAAGCGTATTCTTTTCAATCCACTATCGCCGTACTGAAACTGTACAGGTACACAGATAAGCTTAAGGTGAACGTTTAGTGAACCGGCAGCAAGACAATATTCTTACATTGATATTCTTTTCATATTTACACACAATCGTTAAAATTTTATTGTTTTATTTAATATTCTGAGGAATCGTTAAAACAAAAGTTTAGATAAGTTTGTCTAAAACAGGAAACCCAAAATTGTAATTCGAAGTTAGAAGTTCGAAGAATAATTCCAAGTTTCATAAACACAAAAACTAATTTATCATTGTTAATCAACGTATGGCGCTGCACATGTCCCTACTGTAACTGGGAACACCTTGAAAACGACACGGAATGTCGCATTCATGAAATTCCATCTTACTGCAGTATCACCTGCTTTACTTAGCATACGCAGCTCACGAGATCTAAACACTGCTATCTCTGAGTAGTATCTTGCAAACATTCTTATCTATACACTTGGGAGAAAATGTACGACTGCGAGAATTTGTCCTAAAAGTTAGCGCTGAAAATGTACATGAATGCACAAAACACATTTTCATTTTCTGAAGAGATATCAAAAAACCATTTCATGACTCCAATTTCACTTCTGGCACCTCAGTAACTTTTTTCACGTCGCTGCTGCGCGATTGTTATTTTTTGTTCATTTGCATATAAAATGAAGCTGTAACTGATTGAAATGTCAGCAAGTTTTGTTGTTTAAATTATGATACGTACATGTTACTTTTGTGTGTGACGTTACTACTGTTTGTAAATAAATAAACTAAAGCATAATCCACCGCGCACTAGTGGATTAATGGAAAACATTTTAGACGGGCAATTTCACTTAAAATCTCCTTCCTCAATAATAATAACTGAAACCACCACTTGCAAACATTATGCCAAAAGGGGTACACAGAGCTTGTTAAACCTGACAAACCGCTTACAATATGTCGGTGGCGCGGCGATAAGAACTATAAGCTCCTGAGGATTAAAATACTGGCACGTGTAGGCACAGGGCTGCCACCTTTCAAAAAACGCAAAATTTGAAACTTTTTAGTTAAAATAAAACATATTTTTAAATAGAAATTATTTATTGAAATTTAACAATTAGGAGTATCAAATGAATTATCACGAACATTGTTGTTGCTCGTACCAACATGATTTTTAGGGGTCACCCAAGGGTGACAACGGCTCCGACGTACGTATGACACAAGCCAACATTATATGAACTGTAATATATAGACACTTGAAAAAGTAAAAAGTTACCATTGTGCCATTGAGACGACTTGTGAGTACATGAAGTGAGATAATCTAATATGATAATGAAATATATTGTTACGGTATCCGGCGGTATTTGTGAATGGTGCGCTTGCTGCTTTATCTTAATGACGGTGGTACAGAACCCTTCGTTGGGTACCTACGGAACCTATTCAAATTTCGTGGGTTTGAATGGGTTCCTAAGCGTCTTTTAACACTTTCGTGATGCGTGATGCGTTAAGCGTATTTAAATCTGACAATTAAATATGATAATAATATGTACGTAAATTGTATAGGGACAAGGACAAATTAATTATAACTTTAATAATAATTTTAGTTTATTTATAATTACATTTTAATTTATTTGGTTTGCAATACTTCGCAGGTAAAAGAAATATTATTTCTTAACGTTTGAAAGGAACTTATTTTCACGTCACATACTCCGCTTGTCATTTACTTCCCATGGGCCTCAAACTGACAAATAATATTTTAAATGGAAGTATTGTTACAATCTGAAGGGAAATTGAAATAGAACCTTCGAGCAAATATCCGACACGTGGACTAAGACAAACATTGATTTAATGGAATCAACATCCAGTGGAAACAAGAACTGAACTATTGACTACGGTAACATTGTAATAACAAGCGAATTAAATATACTTAATGCTAGTAAAATCGATTTATTTAACCGTTACTTCAAGCAATTTCTAAAATCGCGTACTAATTCTCTGGATAATAAAAAAATGGTTAAGTGTGAGTTGCATACGAAGTTACATACGAATAACGTGAATAATGTAACTTTTATTATTTTTTAAAACATTTATTTTACTCGTTTGTAAGGGTTCCGTATCTCGAAAAGAAAAAAACAGAACCCTTATAGGATCACTTTGTAGTCCTTTCGTCCGTCTGTCAAGACCCTTTTTCTCAGGAACGCGTGGAGGTATTAAGTTGAAATTTATATCAAATACTCAGGTCTACTATCCCTTGGAGCTGTGAACAAATCAAACTTCTAAGCCAACGCAATCAAAAGATACAGCCGTTTAAGCCACAAATTTTTGAAACTCGCAAGGGAATCAAAACCTACAGGTACTTCCCGTGTACTCGGAATCTTATAATTTGGTACGAAGCAACGTCTTATAGCACAGGTAAAGGAAAAAATGCGGAAACCGTATTTTTTAAGTTACATCATTAAAGTTACCACTCCTTTCCCCGTGTAGCACGTGTAGAGGTATTAATTTGAAATTCATGTCAATTACTCAGATCTATTTAGAAATTAATTATCATTTGCTTAGCGAAGGCAAACATCGTGAGGAAACCTGCATACCTGAGAGAAACAAAAAAAGAATGTTCTCAGGGGTGTGTGATGTCTACCAATCCGCACTTGGCCAGCGTGGTGGTCTACGGCCTACAACCTTCTCACTCTGAGAGGAGACCTGTGCTCAGCAGTGGGACTAAAACGGTCGATGATGAATGAGTATGGAATTAACTTGATGTTATGTGTTCTTTGCCGTCATTGGACGTCTATTTTTTCCGTTTCGAAATTCCTCCTACAACCTACAAGTTGATTAGAAATGCGTTGTTGCCCACGTTTCAATTTGAGGTTACAAAGTCGTGTGGCCGTAACGTCATTAAATATCACTCGTTTTAATGTCGAAGGAAAACATCACGAAGAAACTTGAGTGAAATTTTCCTGATAGCTTAACTAGACTATAACTCATCAGTGCAACAGTTGTGTATCGGTCAAATGCATCGACTCAAATACGAAGGGTTCTAAGGGTTGAAACAACGTGTAACAAAAACATGTCGAAGGCGGACGGTCAAGTAATCTGGAAACGGGGACCAAAACCATCCCTCCCTTCTGGATCATAGTCTTCTGTCACCACAGGCTTGCCTCAAAAAACCCGGTGAAGCTGTAAGGCCACTATGGCCAACAGGAACTACACAATTCGAAAAAAAACATGTACGTAGCGGCAATCAATCACACGTAATGTGGTTACTCACACATCGCGGCAATGACACAATAGATGGCTTTGATTCTTATATATAACTAATTTATTAAGGCTTCTATTATTTGATGTTATAGCCGCCATAGTAGTACACATTCTGTGAAAATTTAAAATGTTCCCCTATTACGGTTTGTAAGAAAAAGCCCTGTGACAAACGGACAGACAGACAGACAGATGTCCAGATGGATAGTGGAGCGGATTTGTAATAAGATCCCGTTCGCACCCATTGAATACGGAACCCTAATTATATGTAAGACCTGTTTGCTATGTTCGTTTATTCTATTCTAAAGAGGATTTTCATCGAGTAATTTTCTATATCAACATATGTATTTACATAGTGCACAATTATTGTCGTTTCTTATCATATGTGAGAATTACACGTATATATAGTCTGTCAAGGTTTCAAGTGAAAGTAACAAGTAGAGTAAGTCACACTGTTACATAAAATACCGGCCAAATAAATGCGAATCGGATCATAAATAATGACGCTTTCTACACTCATAGCCCCACACTAGGATTCCCTGTGTCATGGGTGCTAAGGACACACACAAAGACGATATACAAACGCCCAGACCCAGAACTAAAATCTAAATTCGCCACTTAGATTTCTGACTGGTTGGGGATCGAATCCGGAATCCTTTGCGTGTCAGATCGGTGTGGTAACCGCACCGCCGCGCGGGTCGTCAATATAATTCTGTACCACCGTCATCAAGATCGGTCGTAAGACGCGGAATAAAAACACTTTAGTAGCGCCAAGCGCAACATATACCTATAGCGCTGGATGTCATAACAAAACATTACGTTATCACACATCATATGTGTACTCCCACACCGCCGCAATGACACAATATATCGTGTGGATTCATATAGGTCACTTTATTTTATTCTTTTTATGATTATTTCACTATTTTTTGTATTACTTATCACAGCGGCCAAAGTAGTACAGTATTAAAATTTCTAGTGTCTTCTTCCTATCACACTTCATAAGGTACAGCCCTATGACAGGCGACCAGACGAAATGGAGCCTTAATAAAAAGGTCTAGTTAGCACCGTTTGCGTACGGAAACCCAATAAAGTATGTAAATACATAAGTAAGTAAAATAAAGTAAAGTATGTAAGTAAAATTATATCATAAAACTTTCCACTTATGTAATTATTCTCTTACAAGCTACAACAACAATGTACCTATTTTATTTAACACGAGCTGGTGCCCGCGACTTCGTCCGCGTGTCCACGCAAGCACGCCAAATAACGAATTTTATAATAAAAAATTTACTACTTTGGGTTACATTATTGCAATTTTTTGAGGA
>DWJS01000394.1:0-11603 GCA_018248975.1 Codatractus imalena | reverse complement strand
TAACAGTTAAGTATATTGATAAAAAAAACATAGTTTGTTTCATTTATTAACATAAAATAATAGATATAAACTATTTATAAAATATGCTGTTCAGTTCAGTAAACTTATAATTATGTCACACAACACATTTCAATCTTGATAACTAGTTTTTTGCTTGATTTTTGGTCTAGACTTACACTACTCATTTTGAATTGATTTAAACATATATATTTTCAGCTATATAACATACAAATTTTAAATGTGTCTGGAATATTTATATTATATTTGAAAGCGTAATCATAAGCCAGGCGTCGAACATCTTTGAGACCTACACTATGAATAATTTGAGAAGGTGTGAGCAGGTAATCTCACACCAAATCCAAAGCCAAATCTTAGCGATTTAGGATTTTGTTTCAGTTGTGCCATAAACTTTTTATCATTGTCTACTTATCTAATAAGCACGACAAACTTGACGCATGGATTTATTTCCATTTAGAACTAAACCAACCGCACGCTGTATTAGCTCGACGGACTTCGTACGTGTATTAATTTTTCTTTTGTAATTTAGCCCCGCTCTACCGTACATACAGGGGCGTAACTACCGCCGTATATGCCGTATAAATTATACGGGGCCCCCGGACCTTGGGGTCCCAACGTGCGTAAGCAAAAATTAATAAAAACTTTACAATTTTTTATTTATTTCAGAAGTGACAAAAGTCTAAAAAGCAATTTCCTATTTGCCCTTTTTTAATTTGTAAAAATTTTGGAAAGTGACAGATAGACATTTTTTTTTCTTTTGTGAGAAATCTTTACCCTCCCTAAGAGCCTCAGTTGAATTTTTATACGGGGCCCCGCCAAGGCACGCTACGCCACTGCCTACATACAAAACATGTCTAAACGTCAACGTAATATTTTTTTAATCTTTAAAATATGTAAACTTATTGTGTACTACACATAAAAGGAAGAAATATAATTTCGCGATTTTTTTATGTAACTGTATACATTTTCGCTTCGTTTACCAAAAGAAGCACACGAAAATTTATGTTTTAATGTTATCGATAATTGTAGGGTAATTTGTATAAAATACATTTAAATTATTATGCGTAGACCTTTCTCGAAAGAAACCCTATTCAAAAGTAAAAACCACATCAACATCGGTTAAGTGGTTCTCGAGATAAGGGCTTAAGGCTGGTTAGTCTGGATCGTTCAGTTTAATAAACCTCTCTATTGGATGAGACACCGAAGCCGAAGTCCGTACCTCATCCGCCGCAATCCCAATTTTATAAGAGGCATACGGCCAGGACTCTGGCACTTCGTTGGATCCGTAACCTTCCCTCCCACTAGCGAAGGCGGACGGTCAAGGAATCCGAAAACGGGGACCAAAACCATCCCTCAATTCCCCATCATAGTCTTCTATTCCCCCAGGCTTGAGCCCATTTAGGAGCTCGCCTCAAAAAAGCAGGTGAAGCTGTCAAGGCCACTATGGCCAACAGCAACTACACAATTCGAAGAAAATGAGACACCGTGCTTCTAAGAGGTTAAGCTTGCTTTTTCTTTGGTTGTTAATATCTCCGATTCTTCTTTACAGATTTTTATAAAATATAGCCTTAAGCCTTTCTCTATAAAGGATCTTTCAAACCCAGAAATATTTATTTAATTCTGGCTGATACTTTCGGAGAATAGCCCGGTCAAACAAAAAAACAAGCGAACAATCTCCTCAGCTTTACACCATTAGTATAGTCAAGAGATCCCTGGTTAAAATTCTATAAGAGTTTTTGCGCAACTAGAAGTTTTTAGATAAACTATACTTAAAGATCTTCCAATATTAAGTTAATGTCCATATGGAGATAAAACCTAACTTTTTTAATTTAAAAAGTATATGCTAATTGATTGAATAACAGAATTATTAAGACACGACGTACGTCATCTAACACCAAACAAGGCAAAAACAATGGCATGTTTTTCTGCATCCTAAACATGTTTATGTGTCATAACAATTTAGCCATATGTGCACGAACGCACATCAACCAGGATGTCCAATGACAAGGTTGGATTTTCTTCCAATTATAAGAGACTATCGCGCAAACGGCCAATCAGGAACTAGGCTCCACCTACACGATACGTCCTACTTTTGTTCTAAACTCAGATCTCCGATGTCACATCTACTAAATGCTTAATATTTAATGAGTGTAATATCGATCTATGAAAGAACTAAACTTATGACTCACGAGCTATTGTCCGAGACTACGTAAGCCCGACGTACAACAACAAACACCCTAGAAAGCCGGAGACAGTGCCAACATGGAATTATTTTACATTTAAAACTAGAATAACTCCTAATTGTAGTAGTAAAATATAGAACTTCTTTATAAACTTACGAATACCTTTACACGCCCTTAATTCGGCCATGTCAAAAAATCCGGTCTCAGTCGACGTCTTTTCTCCGACCTGTTAACTACGCAACTACCAAATTTCAGCCTCATGGGTTCCGTATTCGATATTTGGTCTGATCTTTGTCGATTATGTCTTTGAAATAGTTCCAGAAATGTTGTTTTACCATGAGAATTAAACTGGCATCCCCTGGCATAATGTTGTTTCCGTCCAAAATACAGTAATGAAAGGATTACTGCAATAGCAGATATGTTGAGTATTTGGATTGGCCGGACATACTTCTAATATTCTCCTACATCAAAAGTGTTAGATCATAGTGTTGTATGAGCAAGAGCAGCAACAGGTGATCGGCAGCCTCGCACGATGGCCGCTGCAGTCGGAAGTGCCCAATCGGCCGGTGCCGGGAGAAATCGCGTGCCGCTAAATTGCATCCGCAGCGCGCACTCGCAACTGCCACTGGTGAACAAGCCACAATGCTCGACAAAGTTTTCTTTATCATTAAAATTTTGATGAAAATTTGTTGTTTATTTGTATGAGATTATGGTATTAGTGCGTTATAGAGTTTAAATTGGCATCTAACCGGAAAATAATAACGAAATGAAAGTAATAACAAAATGGAAATGAGGGAAGAAAGGTGACTAAATCAACGACTACAATAACTTTCAAAGATTTTTGTTTCTTACTACTACTAATAATATTTAATTCATAATCGATAGTGATATCATACTGAAAAGCGTCGTCATTACCATTACAAGCGATATCAGCAGTAATGAGATTACGTACAACAAGAAGCGATCGCCGGAGCCAGTGAGCCATGTAATAATGCTTATATTATAATTAGCATGTAGCTATCGAGAGCGAGTGGCACAATAAACATGGCGATACGTTATCGCTGCAGGCGCGGTCGACTGCTGTCGCTAGTATCGCCACAGGTCTATCCACACTATTGAGGTGCCCTCGTGTAAACTATGTATTGAAAAAATATACTTTTTAAGGTACCGCATCCAAAATGCACCACAAGGTGCCAACGGGACCATATTACAACGGCCCCGCCGTTCTTTTGTCCATCATCACAGAACTGTACCTTATGAAACGTTATTGATAAATCATATATAGGTAGAAATTTTCACACAGTGTTTACTACTATGACTTTAAGACAACACATAATTAAAAAAGTAAAAAAGGGGAATGAAACTAAAAACAGTTACCAATAAACAAATATACGCCATGTATGTTGCCATTGCGGTGATGTGCGAGTACCCACATGAAGTATGATACCGGATTTTTTTCTTACATTTTTTTTTCCGGCGATATTTGTATATGTTGCTGCAAGTGTTTTTTTGTGCCGCGCTTCTTGCTCAATTCGACTTATCATATACTAGTCATGAAATCTGTAACAGAGACAGCCCCGGCGATCACTATGCCAAGTCCGTGGAGACATGAAAGTGAAAGTACATTGTCGGGAGTCAACAACTGATGTGCATGTGTATTTTATTAGAAATAATACAATTTTTATATTTATTTAAGTCAGTGGGCGGATATAGACATTTTTTACACAATGTCAGTCGCATTGTCCTATTCGCACCGCGTCAGTAGTTACAATCACCGTTCAATATTTTTTAAACTGCATTATCAAAGCGACTCATATTTAAATAATGATGTACATGATATAAATAAATATTTTAGTCTTTATTCAGTAATTCTCGACAAGTGTTAATGAGGTCAATCGTCAGCACATCGAATAAAAATAAATGGCTAATAATATTGGCGATAAAGATAGTACCGCGTCGGCGTGCGCGGGCGCAATACCACCAGAGGTTAGATAAGAGATAAGCTTTACGCACAGATAACGCGGCGCGTTTCATTGGCACTAAAGTCGGAGGAACGTCCATACGTCAATAAATTGATTGATATTTTGTAATCTCCATAAAATTCTTAAAACATTGTCTTTTAAATCGTTACTCTTCCAGACCAAAACAGCTGGTTGGAGGCTAAAAAATAAACAACTTGAATCTAATGCAATCGTATTTATTTCAATTTCGACACCCCAGTCGTTAATTCATTACAATTATAGTCGTTATTACGATATTAGTGTCTGAAACGTTACTACAAGTACGGAATTCTCTCCTTAAGAAGAAACGATTTGATTCCAGCTATGTGAATATATATGGGTTGAAGCTTACAGTTCTGCTAGATAGGACTTAATGTAACAATTAGTATGAAAAGTAACTGATAGTCCTGCACTCAGCAAAAGAATATCCATATGACGGAATACGAAGTGGTAACACATCACACAATCTATCTATCATATTTCATCATACGTCACTTATCTTTTAGATATGTCGGACAATTGCAATTAAATGTTAAAATTGGCATAGTATAAAGATCCATAAGTTGGCGATAAGTTCTTTGCAACTGAGAACGTCGAGAACATCATTCGTATATTAGTGAGATATCGTATTCAAATCAGATTGTTCCAACACCATTTCCCTACAAAACACTAAATATCATTATAATTATACCGAGTAATATTACTTAAGTGTTTTTTACAGTGGTCCTTTGAGGGGGCCACGGCCATGCCATGCTCAAAGGCCGGAACAGAGGCCGACAAAAACTCGTGGAAAGATATGGACATACATGGAAAAATATAAGACTTTTTGCGCATTACACAAGCATGTTAATATATATCGTAAATACGAAATGCTTAATCATGCTTCGATGGACCAAAATCGATTTCATAAAGTATGCACTAGCGTGATATTGGGTATTTTGTACAAATATTTGCAAGATTACTAAAACGAATTAGTTTAAACGGTGCGTCATCATTCTGAAGGTACTTTTGCAACAATACAATGCGATAAGTAAATTTTAGTTACTGCGCACATTATGGTGCGTGGAGAATTGATGATTAATAAAATACAAGCTATTACCCGCGAATTAGTTCATGTAGCCTGCTGTAGATGCTAATGTAGGTAATATTTACCACCAATGGTACACTAAAGATTTATTGCCCAATACAAAAAAAAAGTTAGACTAAATTAAAAATAAAAATAATATAAGTAACTTATGATAAAAAAGAACTGATTAACTCAAACGACTAAAAAGGTTTTGTTCAAATGTTGCTAAGAACACTCTCGACCAAGTGACTTTTTAATTTAAATAAAAACTAAATCAAATCGGTCCAACCATTTGGGAGCTACGGTGCTACATACAGACGCACAGATACACAATATCAACTTATAACATGAGGGGTATTTTAAGACTTTGATCAAGAATCACGAATAGAAACGTTCAGATGTTAAAATTAGACATTATTGAAGATTGTTTTCAAAATGTATTCCTAATATTGACGCTTTATTTCCTGGGTCATCTTGGTCTTGGTATCTGGACCTCATTAAACATAAGAATACTTGAATGAAAGTGCCGTAAAAACTAGTTCAGATTTTAGCCGGACAGAAAGACAATTCAATTTTATATACATATCGGTCTACGGCATTTGCTCTAACGAGAGCCATATCATGATTGTGTGCTGTAAATTTAATGCATGAGATGTGATCACAAAAATATCGTATAAGTATCGAGTTCAAATTAATCAATCATTGTATTATTTGTCAGCCTACGGTTCGCCGGCGACTTCATCCGCCGTGCTCTGGTGATAAAGCTCTAGCTCTAGGTATGCAAAATATTATTAACCTTCTTAATTTTTTATTCGTTGGTTTGATCTTAATTTGCCGTCAAGGTCGACAATCGGAACACTTCTGGTTTTGCAGTAACATCTGCATGTTGGCTTACTTTTGATTAAAAAAAACCTGTCTTCTCCGCTCTTCAAATATTCCCCTGAGCCTATCAGTAAGGGCGCGGATAAGCCAATGGTCGCGTTGTGAGTTGCAAAAACAGCGCGAAGTCTCCGCGCCGCGGCGCTGACCCACTTATTGCAAGGACGGCACTATTTGCACGCCGCCAGCTGATCCCGCGCCGGGCAATGCCTCGAGACACACGTGCCGTGTTCATATAGACGGCGGTCGCTTCATATTTGTGTACGTTTGTGCTCAAATATCAATACGTGTTGACCGATATTTTTATTTTATTTAGACGTGGAAAATTGATACGACGACTTCTGTGATAAACTAACCAAATTTACTTTGGAGCTAAATGCGTCAATGCTCGTACTATTGTTCTAACGGTGGCCTAGTAGATGCACATCTCTGTCACACTCACACTTATATTTGAAAAAACAGAACCATTTTGTGCAAACTGAATAATGATTACAATTGTGTTAAATGTATTCTAATTTGTACCAAGCTTTTTTATAACAAAGTTGAAATGAAGGTAAACACAGGTGATCAGAATCATTCTTAATCTCAATATAGACAGCTCGGGCAATACCATTTTACTTAAATTTAAGCAATTCAGTGGATTTCATAAAAACATGACTTAGTTTTCAAACAAACTTCCTCGATAAACTTTACATTTCTTAGAAATGGATAAAATATCGTTTCTCATTCTAAAGATTCTATGCAACAAGTCCTGTTGCTACGTAACTATTGCCAGATTTCAGAATTTCCATTTGTTATTCGGCATAGCAACTCCAAAGCACCTTTTCCCTGACGATAGTTCAACAACAACATGAAGCAGGTCATAACTCAATATCATGCGATGATACATTCCAAGCGGCATTTAACTTACCGAGGTGTATCTACAGTTTTACTAATCTAAATATTTTATCGTATTCCTGTTGGCTGCCGGTTGTGCACAGAGTAATCAAATACTTATGTTCTAGATAAAATGAGGAAAATATAATCAAGTTTTCATCTTTATATTTGAGAAATAAAGCCATAGATAGTGCAAGATAATGTATATTTGTTGTTATCAACTTGACGATAAACCACAAACATTTTATAACACGTGTATATTGTATTTGCAAGTTTGCAGACAGATAAAGTAATTAAATAATTCTAATGGTAACGTAAATAGGGAATTTCTCTGGAAGTCGGTCACGATGCGGTGAGGTGCATGATAACAATATTTATTGAGCAATTATTGCGTACCTCCAGCAAGAAATCACTGCAAATAATACTACCGGCGATGATAAAGAAAAAGTAGCTAACATAGTCTAGTTAACATTACAATTACAAAATCATCCGTGATACTGCACGCGCGCATGAGTTCGACAATTACTACTGCTTTAACGTTTTGCCAATTTACAAATTATACGAAAGAATTTACTAGCAAGTTGTTGTCGGCTATAGTTTAAGGTTCTATAACGCTTATGTTAAATACTAAATTTCAATCGCAATATCTGCCTACTACTACGTACTATATTAATCACTATACATCTAATTCGATTTTGAGTACTTTATCTTCGAAACTTTTGGACCTATGCCAATAAAATTAAAATTAGAACCTTAAAAAAACAATTACCAACAAAAAAAGAAATTTCCCAAATCGGTTGATAAAAGAGGAAGTTACGAAGTAACAAATATTATAACATCAATATTAAAAAAACACAAACGAATTGAGGACGTTCTTCTTTGAAGTCTGTCGAACATATTGGTTAAAAGTTGTGTTATTAATGTCTCGCTACCAGAAACAGGAGAGCATACGACTTTCACTACGCTACATGGGTGCGATTTGATGTATATACAAATTAATGGCAAGTCATTTTTTCAATTGGCTGGCGAAGAATGGCGGAGATGAGCGAATAATTCGCGAGTACCTAATCGTTACATCGCCACTAGTAAAATACGTGCTGCTCGTAATGATACAGGTGAACAATCGATCACACTATCGAATGTCCAAAAACTGACACGGTGTAACGCTATTTCGTTGACAAAGGTCGCGGGCGGTGTGATGAGGCACGCTTATCGTCTATCGCATGTGCTATCTCGCATTTGTTAATACACTGTAGCAATAAGAGACTGAGTCCATCAGCAGATTCGCTTTTACTTTCGGTCAGTTTCAACGAAAATATCTAGTTTGGGCCACAATTTCAGTTTGGGCCGATAATCAACTTACAGTTGTGCCGAAATTCAGTGTTCGTGCATTCTCGCGTATCGTTCGACTAATTTCCGCCAGAGTAGTTCGCCGGATGATGAAATCGCGTGAAGCTTTAGTTATATTTTTACTAGCTGCTTAATAAAGTTGTTTTTATGACTGAATAAGTTTTGATTTCCGGCACGGCCGAAACTAAAACTACGGCCGAAGCAAATATTCGGCCTAAGTTAGCTTTTAGTTAGCCTTTTGGGTGAAATTTCTATTCTATCGGACACTACTTCTTACGCAACTATATCGTGCGCGATCACATTAACGATGATATAACTTTGCGTTTTAAAGCAATTTAACGCTAGACACTAGAGGAACCGAAAGACGTACTGGATACAGACGGGGCACGGATTGGAAATGCTACGGACGTGAAATATGGAGTAACATGCAGCGCCCCCGTGTTGCGTATGGGCCTTGGACGTGTCGTCCGACCCGTTCAATACAATGAATACGTGCAGCATCCAAGCTGTGTGCAGTATTTAATCATAAAATGAATATTCCGGCTAAATAAACAAGTATTAAATCGGAAGCTTAACTAAATATAATCATAACGGTGATTGCCAAATTTTGTCTGGAATTCCCTACCCTATAAAACATGTGTGCATATACTATTGAGATAATGCTGATATTTCGATAAATTGGACAGTTACTCGCAAATAACGACATACGATGATGTCTAGTTGCAGGCCGCGCTCACGTACACTGATAACGATAACGCGTATGATAGTAATATAGCAGGTATCGCAGCAGACAGGATTCCTGCACATGCAGATTTATCTTAATTTTCTTGTCAATTATTGAAAGGGCGACAGAATTTGGCGGCAATAGCGAAACTGCTGACTGAAAGAAGGACACCTCTAAGTAAATCGTACCATTACGTAATTCACTGTTTAATTTAAAGCACCAGTTATCAGAAACTTCATATTAAAGAAAGATATGAGAAAGAGTATTGCAACATACAAAATTACAGACACGTTGTTTTCACTGTTTGATCATTTTTGGATGACATCCAATCGCATTTTAGTCTCACCGGCGAGATTTAATAACGACAACTGTATACTAAACATCGCTTATCGACGTTTAATAATAAGTTTATGAAGCATAATCATTATTGTTGAAACATTTCACCAAGCTCAAACCACCGATGGAACTCGACACACTTGTTGAAGCGCGACGCTGTAAAGATAACACATCTGATGCCAACTGAAACAGTCCAAGTTGGGGTAAGCAGCAGATATAATTACCCTATCGTACAGAAAATCTATAATTAAGTAGTGGTTATACAACGCTTAATACTACTTGTATATTTCCGCTCGACGCATGCACTATTTATATTGCGAGCGAGCGTCACCAGGTCAGCGAGAGCGACGTAGAAATAAATTTTATTGAAAAAAAAAAAAGGAAAAATTGGGGTAAATCGCGCTCGGAAAAATGCGAAACAAGAACATGTTCTAACCCGAGTAGGCAACTTCTATATTTCCACATAGCTCGTTGATGTAATGATGTTCAATGGATAAAAGTGATCGCATGAACAGGAACCGGGAACAGATGAACTTACATACAAACATACCTGCTAAAATCATAACCCTTCTTTTGGCTTTTCCTTATGAATCGTCACAGTTGCCTACACTCTGAATATATAGACATTTCACATTTTGGGATATACATTATATCGAAATCTGGCTGTACCAGCAAATTCGTCTGAGTGGACTTAAAGAAAGCATTAGGACTTCCTTAATTAAACCCGTCGCAAATCTGTTCTTAGCCAAGTCCCCGACCTTTAAACTACCGGCCAGTCTTCAGGACACACAGGCACATCGCAAGTCAAATAGTTTACGTAATTCATGTATACTTACTGAGACTTATAATAACTATTAAGAATATTGAGCCCACGGAAGTTTGAGTTTTGTCATTTTGGCATTGTAAACATGGAGAAGAAGTGCAGATAGCACAATATAATACAATTAAATGAACTATTCAATGTTAATGTACATGCAGTCAATTAATGACAAAAAACAAAGATTGCTCACAGGCAACTTTAAAATGTCTAATTGATCGAATCTATGACAAGAGAACCGTAATGACGTACGTACGAAACAAACATAGTTAATAATAATTAATTAGACTTTCGGCCTCCTCGTGGGCAACTACATTTTCTTGTTGGATGCAACTCGACACGTACAACAAGCAGGCTTAGAATAATTGCTACACTAAACACGTTGAAAACTACCGACTTTAACCGCAACACCTACCTAGGTACTCACTACTTACCTACTTGGATTGTATTGTCTAGTCTTCTATTATATTGTTATAAATCTACAAATAATCACAATAGATTACCTACTGGAATTTGAAGAGTTCCCTGTTGTGTCTCCGAAACTACATCCGACTTCCCATGTAGTCGAAAATCGGACTACATGGGAAGCATTCGCTTTCAATTATAAAAAAAAAACACCTAAATCGGTTCACCGAGTAAAAATACAGTCGAATAGGGAACCTCCTTTTCAAATCGTTTAATAAATGTTTTCGGCAAAAGGTGTTGTTATCAGTTCACAAATAGCAACAAAAGTTTTAAACAGTATAAAATACAATTTATGGTCACAATTTAACATCATGAAAATATGTTCCTGTACTCACTCATAGTGAGTGAATCTGTGGTGTAAATAAAGTAACCGCCTACAAAATAGCACAATAAAATTAATTAGTAGTAGCACCATAAGACTGCAACAAGCCCCATTAACTTACAGAATTATGTTTAGGCAATGTCGAATGTACCATGATGTGGTCCTTAATCGATACCTATTTAAGCAAATAATAAAATGTATTACAATGTAAATACTCTACTGTTATAAAACATTGCAGTTGGGGAGGGGTCGAGAGAATCATATAGTTCATGATATATTTCCCCCAAATGGTAACAGTATTATCTGCTTCCTGAATATAAACATGTATACTATTTATTAATTGCGTTTTTACGTCATTGCACAGGACCATATGTCGCCAGCGGTGTATGTGCTATCTGCGGACGCCGATAGTCGAGTGCCACGCGTTGGAACTCACGAGTAAAAGCAAATGTTTTTTTTTAATGATTTAAGTCACTATATTATATTATTATATACGAGCTGGTGCCCGCGACTTCGTCCGCGTGGACGCAAGCACGCCAAATAATGAATTTTATAATAAAAATGTTG
>DWJS01000393.1:0-11607 GCA_018248975.1 Codatractus imalena | reverse complement strand
TGTAATGTAAACTTATTAACTACTTACTAACTTACTAAAAATCTATGTTACTTCAAATGGACGCAAAACATAGGAAGTTTTGGAAATTATTCTATAAGTCCAACTTTACGCATGGGCAGTGACATAAATAGGAACACTACTTTCGCTATATACTTGTGTCAGCTTAATTCGACCTACAACATCTTTAGATACTAGAAAACTTTTCAGACAATTTCATTAGAGGCTGAATGTTAGGTATTAACATCGTTTAAACTTCCCTCATTATATTTGTCGCAGGCCAAGGCCAACGAATTTCGGACTTAGATTGATAACAAGCTAAGATTAGGTCCAAAGTTTATATTACTTTGTAACTTACCAGTTGTTTCATCGGCCACAAAGTTTTTCTGGTTTGTAATTCAATTATTAATAACTGGTGATTTACTTATTATTAACAAGTGATTCAATTTTTATTAACAATAGAATAAATTATCATCAACCAGATTCACGCCTAAATGTTACTTTGCTGTTTTTTTAAGATATAGAAGTAGCAAATAAGCATGCAGTCCGCCTGATGTTAGGAAGCTGCTGTCCATGGATATCGATAATTAACTAAATCAGACCACAATTCACACTAACTGTTTTCGACGATAGATGCGTGCCACCTCTTACGAGTAAGTTGGAATGACTTATATAAGGTTTTAAAATTAGCCCGATTTCTTTTTAATCTGCCATATCATTAAGCTAAGGGTAAGTAAGCTATTACGAAATAAATAAGCACCTAAAACATATGGTCTGCATTAATTATGCCTACAATTGTTATTAATTAAAGTTAGAAATGATATTTTGATGACAGATTTGTGAGGTAAGGTTATTTTTCAGGTCTATTGGAAAACAGAAGTGCGTGCCTGTGTCTCGAAACCCGGAACTCCAGTATGAGACGCTGATTTTGTATCTACTAGACTTAATGATTTTTCTTGCACTGAATTTATTAATTTATTAACGAAAACAACAACTTTATTCATTATCATGAGTTTTCCATTAAAAGCATGGAGTTTCTGTTTAAGAAATTAACAACAATCGCGTTCATAATTCCTATTACCTGTTAAGCACGTAATTGTAATTAATGAAATCCGGGAAGGAAGCGAGGACAGGATGAAAGAAATCAAAAGTTGGACCTAAAAACTTCGAACGGCCGGACAATTAATATTATTCATCACGCCTCGATTTCCGAGGCTTTGGTACTTCCTGAAACAAGGAAATTTGGTTCTGGCTTAATAGGTTTATTTTGTACCTAATTATAGTAATTTGGAGTGTAAGAAGGCGTAAGATATCATTTTAGGGCCAAATTGATTGAGTTGTCATGAGACGCAAGATGGAAAGGCAAGTAAACCTAACTTCCGAGAGCATGTAAGGTTTACTTCGTCTTGCATCATGCGTGGCGATGTCTTGGTAAGGGTGTAATGAGGCAGATTTATCTTCCATGAAGCAATATATATCTTAAACATACTCTGCATATTAATCATATTCTATTTGGGGCACAGATGAGCTGCAAGAACCATTTAACATCAAATGAATTATATTTCTGTTCACCGTCTGTTTTATCCAAATATTAACTGAGTCCCTCTGAGTCATTTTATGCCTGTTACCTGGCTGGCACTCAGGATATCATTTCCATCAGTGCTTAGCACGCTGGAATATCATCCGTCATGAACATTTTTTACTACAGATATCCTCAAATTAAAACTATTTGACGTACTAAAATGTATTCTAAAAGATAACTATGTAAAACGGACTAGTTGTTTTCAATTTATAAATCCATGAACAGATTGACAGTCATGTTCTGTTTTAAAACACGTAAGAACAACGATCAGACATAATAACACCAAAACGTATTGGTACAATTAGTTTATTTCACAGACACTCTCCTTTATATAAGTTCAACGATTTCTCACTCAATAGATGTCGATAACACGACGAAATAAATAAAGACAAACCTAACGAACTGTAAAGCAAAGTTATCGACTAACGGGAACAGAATCAAACGTTTAATTATACGCTAACCAGTCGATAGTTTTCTGAAAATAATTGTTTCATATGCAACAATTTCATACAAAACTCGACTGTATCTGAGAGGATTATAACTCAAAACGACTTCACACGAACACGAGTAACAAAGTCAGAGCTGTTGAAGGGAAAATATACTGGAGCCATTAAAAGTTTCGCCCGTGCAAGTCGTGCAACCCGTACGAACGTGGAACTTACATTATGTAGCGAATAACACGTTGTAACATGTTCTAGCAAATCATGATCTCGGTGTTCGCTTTTTTATGGGCCGTTATGGCCCCAACGAAGCGCAGTGATTATGTCTTTAGGTGCGAAGTGATGTATGGATACGTGGAAGGGAATTTACGTGGGAATTCCTGTTCTTGCTCCGTTCCATTGGTTGTCTTTTTAGTGTTGCGTACCAAAAGGGTGCCAGCGGAACCCTATTTCTAAGGCTCTGTTCTCCGTTTGTCTGTTTGTCACGGGGCTTTATCTATATGAACTGTAATAAGTAGCCTAGCCTAGTAGTACGAGTAACTTTAAATTTTAGTTCGATCAGATGATCAGCCAGATATCTGGATTTAGATTTCTGTTCTCGGTCTCGGTGTTTGTGTAGTCGTTGGGTCCATGGCATACATGGGGAATACGTGGGAATCCTATTGCTATGAGTTTACAAAACGTCTTGTTTATTCTTTTTTGATTAGTTTAGGAATTGGTGCACGTATTTTTCAATGTGTGGGTCGCAAGCTCCTGGGGGACGCCATATATATGAAACGATTCAAAATTCCGCTATAAAGGACACTTTATTGGAAAATGATATCACAAGTTTTTCAGCAACATAAATAAAAGCATACCTGGCACGCCTATTGCAAACACGAAAGAGTTTTGAATAAACAAATTTTCGAACAAATACAAAGTTGGATTGAATAACTTTATCGCTTTATATTTTTAAACCGTTTTCAAAAAGGAGGAGGTTCTCAATTCGATGGTATATTTTGTATGATTTCAGATTTTTTTTAAACTTTATTCGTTTTTGAGATTTTTTTTATATGTTAGTTATAAACGGGATACGAGACTATGAGTTTTGAAGATACAGCAGCACATATATTGTTACATTTATGTAAATACAAGACTAGGTACCTGTAGATGTCGATATGGAGGTCGGTATATTTTAAGATCTTTAACGTGGTATTTACTAGTTTTCTGGGATTCAGTCGCGTTGCAAAATATATGTTTAGCACTTTTCCCGCTATTATTACTCCCATTCGCCCCATTCTCCCCACGTGAGTAATCTCAAAAAATATTTTCATTGACTGTCCGCCTATATGGCGGAAGTTACAGAGAGATTAAGCTGGATTTCCGATTTCATATTACCGGTTTTGGGGAGTGCCGACGGAACCGTATTACTAAGGTTCGCTGTTCATCTATACGCCTGAAGTAGGTACTCACATGAAGTGTGATATCGTATTTTTATAGAATATCCGGTGGTAATATTGTTTAATATTGTTTATGTTTGTGGTGGTTATATGTTTGGCTTGTTGCTAGAAACGTGTTTGTATTTGGAGTTTTTTGCTCGATCCTATTAAAGGTGGTCGGAACCCTTGGTTTGTGAGTTTTACTTGCACTTGGCTGATTGTGTCTATAAAGTCGCTTAAAATCTTCCTCAATAATTTCTTATGTAATCTGATACTCTAAGAGATTAGAGTATACAAATAAAAAATTTAATTAAAAAATTTTGTAATAGTCGTATAGATATCCAATGCATTTAATAAAAACTATATATCAATCTATTTCAAATCTACTATTAATCGTCCTGACCTAGAGATAATAAATAATTTCTTGAAGTATTATTTGAGACATTTCACTATGATATTAAGTGTACAATTTTACAATGAAATATCAAATTGAAAAAGACAATTAATATGTCCGTACCCACCTAATCCAATTCTGCCGTTGCGAATAAATCGACTCAAGCACAATCGGCAACAGATGTTCTTTACAAAGGATTGCATTTCATTCTGAAGTTACAAAGGGTGTTTAATGAATTTAAATGGATTTTTTTGTAATTGCTTTTAGGATTCCGTGCCTACAGGGTGCCGGAACCATATTAATTAGGCTTCGACCTTCTGGTCTTCTGTTCGTCTGCTTTTCATCCGTCGTTCCGCCTCTTTTCCGCCTATCCGTCTATGCGTCTGTCCTTGTATCGTAAGCCTATATTTAGTCATTTGAAATTTTCGCATATTTACTACTGTAGCCGCTATAATAAGAAATAAAAAAGAAACAAAATAAATAGTACAATCTGTGTATCGGAAAAAAATATTCCCATATCCGTCGGTATTTATAAATGTTGCGTATGCCGCTAAAAACATGTTTTTGCTCGATCTTAATCACGATGGTACAGAATCTTTTATATTCCTCTTCGATTCGCACTGAGTATTTTTACACATGAGTAGACAATATTTATAAGGGTTGGCTTAAACTATGTTCGTTCTAAATTAAAATTAAAGCGTTTTTTCAACGTCAATCGGCATACCATTATTTTGAAAGAAATTGTTTTCTATTTATATAGAGAAAACGTGGCGACTGTCATTTTTAACCATTGATCGAAAAGTCTCTATTGTTTTAATTTTTATGTTTGTATCTTCTTTTATTAAAATTGATGTTGTATCCATGAAGGCCTCGTATCTCTTACGGGGAGACCAATCAAAGTTATTTCTATCTATTTAGCTTTGTTAGTAAAAACATTTTTAAAAAGTAGTATTTTGTTTCTTTGGCTTTATCGAGACTGTTTTTAGAGATTCGCTTATATTGTTTGTTTGTTCTTATATATTTAAAAACATTTGTTCAGTCTTTTAAAGTTACCTTCTTACATAACCTCGCATTTACCATTATTTATTATATTTTTAATAGAGTGTATTTTTTCACCTACACATTAACTACTAGAATACAAGAATTTTCTCGGATTCAGAACCAGCAATCTTCAAATTTATACAGAAGTTCTGATATTTTTGAGATATTCTAACGGAATAGTCAATAAGGCCTTGCGAATGGATAAAACAAAATCAATTAAAATGATTTTACATATAAATTACAACGGAATCTATCGACGTCAAGACTAATAAATGTCGGAATATCTTACTCAAGGAAAGAACTGGCTAAGATTGTTAGACGAGGGCTAGTAGAGAAATTCGTAAATTATGATACCCTTCAAAATGAAAAAGTTTGAAGCGCTTATAACCTACCCTGCTACTGACGATTAAGTTGTAACGCCTCGTATAATTATCTCCCTACTACACCTCAAACCAGAACATATCAACGGTTATAACTGTTGCCATGAACCAGAAACGAGTGTGGTGGTGGTGTTTCCAGAGTCAAACGAATAGGTTCTACCACCTCCGTCACTAGTGCTACGTGGCTACTTTAATTCACTAAATATTTTGAAGGTAAATAAACGACTTCTGCTTCTCAAGATGTGTCTTCATGAACAAACAACAAGAGAAACTCCATAAGAGAAAGCAGTTTTCCATAATAAATATTACAATAATTACAAATCAATAACCCTAATTAATTATGCAAGTGGAGCTGGAGCCATTTCAGGCAACATTAGATCCATGTAATATATTATTTTATACGCTATTTTACGAATTTATTTAATGACCTCATCGATCACCTGTCGGATTATGGGACCCGAAATAACTAAAAAAGAAATCAAATTAACGGAAAAGGGAGCGGCAACCCGGACAAAGTTTCCGAAACTAATTCTCGCAACTCTGCCTTAGACCCTCGAATTAAGATTTGTTTCTGGCTGTATTAATATCTTTTGTAGAGCTTTGCCTCATTATTACAAATTTTCCATAACTTCATTTTTCAAGATTGAGACTTCTCTTTTAAATTATAATTTATTGGCAATAGAATGCCGATTAATCTTATATTCTTAAAAGAGCAGCTCTTTAATATCAGGATCTTTACTATTAGTATTAGGATGTTAATTATTAGTCTTAGTATCATTCAGTTTTAGTATTAGAATTGTTATTATAAGAAATATACCTAAATATTCAGACTATATACATTTTAAGATGTAATAATTTTACATATACAATATCATCCAAATCTTGTCTTTGTCGGTAACTCTAAACTCAATAAACCTATTTACCAAGAATAAATCGAGTATAGTAGAAGACAGTATGCCAACGGGACCACCCTCTTACATACCTTAAGAACATAGTGTGTATTTGTGTAATAAAAACAAAATAGTGAATAAATTCAAAGGCGTTAAAAATAATAACAGTCACCTAATAAAATTTAGGTGTTACGCCATCTATCACCATTTCATAATATAAGGTTACCGTATTACCTTTGAATGCAAGCCCGAATGGCACTTGGCCGCTTTTTTAGTTCAGCAGTACTTAATCAAGCCAGAAAACAGTTAGAGTTACATTTCCCTTTGCTAATTCACTTAGCTAACCTCATATTAATAACATAAAAGCAAATATTCATAACATACAAGAGAAATCGAAAACTCGGAATTTTAAATTCAGATATCTTATTTCTTCGCTGAGTATAATTCAAGTGAATTACTTACCATATCATTCCGGTCTTTACAATTGAATCGCTCCCTCTTTATTTGGTCTAGCTCTTTTGCTTGATTGTGGATTGTGGATTTCTTTGGTCGGAATCTGGAAAATGAAGCTACGTTTTCACGGTTTGGATGAGAGAATTTCTTTAGAACTTCCACATTTATAGAAATGAATAAGATTGAAATAGATATATCTATATTTGTTAAACACTCCCATTTTTTTTGCATATTTCAAGCATTTTTTTTTCTTGCTACATACTTAAAATACTAATTCAATTATAAAATTATTGTTTGTCTTGTTGTTTATTTGTCTTCATCTTTTCCTATTTTTGTGTGTATCTGATTGCCTAACTGTGTTCGTTTAAATGTTTGTTATACTTGTATGTTGCTATGATTCTGATTTTTCTGTCAATTATATGTTTGACTATATCTGTATCTCTATCAGTTTGCCTATGTCTCTGTTTATCTATGTAACTGTTATTGCTTTTGTCTGTTAAGCTATTTGCTTATCTATCTATTTATTTGTTTGTGTATTTGTTCCATCCAAGTGTATGGACTAATTAGAAACTACTAAACTAGGAATGGATTCCTGGAAGCGCGTATAGCCCCGATATAAGTAAACCGTAATGGATCTATAAAGTTAAGCTACATCAGGCGTGATCAGGATTTGGATGGGTGACTGTTAGTAGCTTAATTTTATACCCGTAGCCAGGCTTCGGTGGTCACGCTAAACCATAGGTTCTGTTTCTTATTCTTGGATAACGGTCGTTAAAAACTTTGACAACATCCACATACTGGAAGTATCTTATTAATTGATATCTTAAAATAAGGTACATAATATAAGCTATGAGTTTATAATTAGAAAGTTAAATACACTTATTAAATATCTCCTATATTAAAACAAGACGTGTTAATTAAGATTTGAGTACGAAATTTAATGAATTTCCTTCTAAACATTAACTTCACTTCCATGAACAAGTCAGATTAATTTATAAATATCAAAGAAAATATAATCAGGTTTAATGATATCAATTAAAAAGCCAATAAATAAGTAACTTATTTATAATGACCCGAGTGGGGGAGTGGTTACGGTCCTACCTGATTTCGATCTCAATTCCGCTGCTACTCTGGATCTACCTCGAACACTGCCTCGAATAAATGTCTTCCCTATTCAAACCAGCACACAACAGTGCTTAATACAGCGGTTTTAGGTACAGGTGTGGCGGTGGTGCCTTCGGAGATGTGCCACATAGGGTTCTACCTCTCTTCCTTCCTTACCTTCAATATATTCAGATGTTTGGTTTGCCGCGATCGAACCCGGAAACCTCTGCAAGTCGGATGTGACGACTCCGCCAAGCGGATCATCGATTGTAAGTAAATAAACTTACATTACTTAAATGCTGACAATTTTACAAAACACAAATAAAAGAAAGATGCAAATTATTTCAGTTATATTAGTAGTCTGGGTTTAAGCGCGTGTGTGTGCATCTCAATGGATGGTAGTTTGGTTGATTATATGGCTAAATTGTATGTGCGTTTCCACCATCGGCCCGCTTGTTTTTTTTTGGATAGCAGTCGTTAAACCTTGTCGGAGGCCTTATTAGAGATTTGAAAACATTCGAACCCGGGTTTGATACTAAGCCTCTCTATCAATCCGCATTGGTGCTGCGTGGCAGAGTATGCTTCAGGCCTCTTCCAGTCGTGGAACAGACTCGTGCACGGCATGTAAAAAAGATGCAAGAAGGCTAGGTTAGCCTAGGTTACAGAAAATATCCCAATTATTCCATGTTTCCTATCTCCCATTTTAGCAATCTTTTCGTCCAATTCGAAGCTCACCCTATTTATTGTTTGCTGATTGGAGAACCTAGAGTGATTGGAAGCTTAGCACTCTATTTAATTAAATTCACTCAGAAGCTCCTATTTAAGCGTTTTGGGTATTGCATCTGCGTATTGGTGTTATTACTTTGACTAGTGGTCCAGTATACGGTCGGATGTGGACTGTTACTAACATTTTCGTATGTTTGAACGTTATTGAGGATTTTGTAAAAATATTTTTTAATTAATTCAATTTAATGTAATACATATTGTAATATGCATGCGTAGTAGTTATACATTGCATTATTCTGTACTTTTTCGCTACATTAAGTGTAACTATGTCGAATCGCAAATATGCTTAAAAAGTTTAAGTATTCAATAGTAGTACAGCTTTAATATATGTATTCGTAGCTGCATTAAGGAACATTCACGAGATTAAAATTCTAGCTCTTTGTCACATTATGCGACAGGTCCTATCACCGTCGGTATGAAACATCATGGATCGTAACGAATCGTAAGACACGCGATGCGTTACTACCGTTGAGCACTAAATTGAAATGCCTCGTAAAAGCGTATTTCTTTCACCACGTCCTTCAAACCAGAACACAGCATCGTCTACGTCGTTTCCCTTTTGGCAGAGCGGTCGCGGATTATCACGTTCTTACTTTTTAGGGGGCTTATCTAGCAATATTTCGTCATTTGTCTCTGCGAGTAGAAATTCTTGTACACTTGTAATTTATTTCCAATAGTCGGACTAATTATGTCGATCGATCATGTGGGTGCAGCTTCATGTGGGTGCAGGTTCAGCAGTGCAGCTCTTTATGAAAAGTTATCAAAGGTGCATGAAGTCTACAAATCCGTACCATACCAACCGATCCATACCCTTCCTCATAAAGTCCATAAATAATAATTGGATTGGATTGGATCTGCATGGCAGAGCGTTTGTCATACTAGTATTACAATCAGAGGGTTCTAAGTTCGAACCCCGGCCAGACGTGTGATATGTGAATTTAGCTTTTTTTAAGGGTCAGGGCTTTTATGTCTGTGTTCCTCTATGTGTGTGTCTTCAAGAACCACGACACATATAATCCTAACGTGACCATGAGTGCAGAAAGCGTCTTTTTTGGATCAAGACATTATTTAAGGAAACCTACAAATATATTTTGCTTGTATTACAATTAATGTTATATTTGGTTAAATCGTAATTTTATTGATAAAGATAGCATTACAGATAAAACAATTAGAAGTTCACAAAATTAAGAGCATATAACGAGCAATGCGGATATTATTACTCTCATATACGCGGCGTAAAGCAGCGAAATGAGCATCTCTAAACCCAGACTTGGAAAGAATTCATACCGTACGGAACGGATATTGAAAAGTATCCAAACACGACATCCTTGAATAATTCAACGGCGAACGATGTGGATGCGGTGAAATTGCTCGTTTTATTTTTATCAGCTGAAGTTTGAAGAGAGAATGAAGGTATAAATATCGATTTAATGCGAACAGTAGTTGTAACAGTAACAGTATGATATCAGTTGTAACAGTATAATATTGTTAGCAAACAGGTTTGCGAATTGAAATCGTTTCGGTGCTATATATATTTAATATTAATCATGTTTAGGGTTACGTATGCAAAGGGAATGAATCTAATGGAACTTCTTACACTCAACTGTCCGTCTGTCCATCTTTCTGGGTGGGAACTAATAAACGGTAATAAGTAGATACTTTAATTTATCACAGTGTTCTACTGTACATGCTCTGTGAAATTTCCAGTGTTTACCTATAACGGTTCATAAGATAGCCCCGTGATACCGACAGACAGAAACAGCCAGACAGACAGATGGACATCAGAGCCTTAGTAATAGAGTCCCATTGTCCTCTTTGGGCACGGTCCCATGAAAACGGAAACTATCTGTCAGATAATAAATTATGCGCAAATAGTATCTACAATCATTAACTATTTTATTTAAAACAGAGAACAACCACTCCGAAACCTGAAACAACTAGACCTTCTTGTCAAAATCACTTGGCATTCGAAAACAGAGCAGCAACTACATGAATGTGAGTCGCTCGTGAACTGAACGAGCCTTTTTGAAACATTGTGATCCTGTCAGCTGTGACGTGAAGAGGCTGGGAAAATGTCTGCGTCGTGTGCTCCTCGTTTTGTGGACATTCGATTGCGCATTCGTGCGCAATGGTCTGGATGAAATGTGCATTTTTTATTTCAATCGATTGTTACGGATTACGGTATAAGATATATTATTTATGTAAGGATTTTTGGAATTCATGACCCTACCCCCTTGTAAGGGTATGTAAGATTATTCAAACCCTTCCTATTTTTACGTAAGATTCCATTCCGTTTTTATAATGATAAAATGTTAGAAAAGGATCAGTTACATTAAAGCTCCCAGTTTTACGTAAATCAAAAATATTCATTTTTCAGCAATAAGTTATATTATTTTATTGCTGTCAACTACGGACTACCATTATATTATTAAAACATATTCACTTGGCACATATTACGCAAGAATGGATTTGAAAAGTGCTGCTATGCAGAAATTTTTGCTATCCCCGCCCCCTCGGAGACCTTACGTAATTAATGAATTGCCCCTAAACAGTTATAGAATAGTGGCTAAAAATTAGGCTTCTCAAACAGGGTCCAGGGTTCAGCCAGACTTTGGAAATTATTATGTGCGGATAAGAATTATGTGTTATTTGTCACTTACTTATGACGAAGGATCGTGACGGAATCTAAATGCCAAAGAATTATTAAAACAAAGTTTCTAAATTTATATGAAGTCTGGCCAGAGTAATAAGGTCACTCTGAAACCACTTTAAGTAGGCCGTCAGGCCGCGACAGCAGAAATCTTTGATTACTTATTACTTACTTATTATTTATAGCAATATATAAAATAGCAGTGTAATGTCCGGACTATTGATTCCTGCTGGGTATTATTAATGGATCCAGTAACAATTTTTAAGGAGTCGTGACTTCAGTATATTATGCGAGTGTAATGAAATAGCTCCTGTGAAATGAAGTTTCTCCGTATAACATCAGCTATTTAACAGTGGAATCATTTCCAAGTACCGTGTAGGCTTTCATATTCATTTAGTAAGAAGCTGTTATTTTAACCCTAGACTAGAAAATTTAAACCAAAAGAAACCTAAATTTTATTACTTGTACCGAT
>DWJS01000392.1:0-11608 GCA_018248975.1 Codatractus imalena | reverse complement strand
AATAGTGACAAATACAACTTACTGAAATTAATTAACTAATTATATTTATTTATTTATTTGGCGTTCTAAAAATTTACTGCAAAATCATTCGTGTGCTATTAAATATAAAATGAAACTATTGCGTATCAATAGTCAATCAATTCTTTGGTCGCAGTTAGCGAACGCAGCTTTTATAAATGACATGTTTGTGATGAGGTGTGAGTAGAGAAATCCCTGTTTCGTTAAAATGGATTCACGTATATTGTTAGCCGTTTGAACTTTTGTGATGTTTCATTTGTGCTATATTCGGATGCGCAAATAACTTGCGAATACAATACAACAGTGCCTCAAAACAAATTAACGTAAATGACAAGACCACAGTGAAACTAAGTCGACTCCGGTTGGAACGAATGGAGTGATTGCCATAAACTAATGATGCAAACCAACTTGAAAACTAAAGAGATGTTTATAGTCAGGGCTTTGGAAAAAATATTAGCGGATAAGGACATAAAAAGGTCCTATCACAGTCAGTTGAAGAAATCCTGTGAAGTCGCGCTCGGTAAGACATCTTGACGTTGTAACGGGTAGATAACGTAATTATTTTACTGTGGTGTTACTGGTTTACCTAATTAAATTATGGATTAAGTTACGAAATTAATACAGATTTTTGTTCGACTGGCGATTGGTGCCATGACCTTGTATACTGGTGGTGGGGGACTGTCGATCTTATCACGAGAGCTTACGTACCGATTGTGATCGAATATTAATTATTGCAATTAGTGTGAACCTATCTGTAATATGACACTTCAAAGTAATTTGAAGAGCTGGCCCAGATATCACTTGCGAAATGTATAAGAAAGCAAGGAATTATTGCAAAACAATTTGCTTGTATGAATCATATATTTTTCCTCATATGCCTTATCTACTATATATTTAATTTAATTGACAGTTTTATATTTAGTACAACTGCTATTTTCAACCAACTACAAAAGTAGGAGGTTCTTAATTTGATATATTTTTTATATTTGTTCCTTCATAATTCCCTCATTAGTAAACATATTTAGAAAATTATTTTTTTGTTGGAAAGGGGATACTATGAAATGTATCCCATTTGAATTTCATTCGCATTGGACCTTGGGTTTGGAAGATAGACCAGAAAAATCAAAACCCAATAAGAAATGTATAGCGATTGAAACAGGTAGACTAGATAGGTACCTGAGGTCAAGGATGTTCTGGTCTGAAAACTGAACAGCAAACTACGATAAAAGCTAGCTAATAACATTATTATACACCTACATAGGTGTAGTTTTGAAGTAGTGTAGTTACTGTCTCGTTAAGTTTTTATGTTATATTTATTTAAATAAATTACATAGAGCACACAGCACCTTCAATAATCAATGGTTACTGAGGTGTGAAATAACTCACTAATTTCATACAATTAGTGTTGTCTATTTTTATTTCTAGTTACCTTTGAATTCCTAACAAATAATATGGAAATAAAATTATAATGAATTAGTTGAATAGACTAAACTAAACTATTGGCTTGAAATCTATAGACTTATATTTTTGTTTGTTAATAATATATATTATTTACATTTTTAAGTTGAATTGTCTTAATTGTTATTCATGTAATATTATTGGAATTGGATTATATGTCATATTATTGGAAAAGTTTCATAATTAATATTAATTCTAATATAAAATTTGCAATATAAAAAAAATATTATTTTGTGCGAAAATGATCAAATGTTACTTTTAGATAGACTACTTGATATGATGACATACATTTTCTCAATAGTTGTTATATTATTTCAGAGGAAATAAAAGAAGAATTAAAAAATGGAGGTCAAGTGGAGTTATCAGAAAGTCCAACATCAGGCACACTTCCCTTACCAAAAAATGACTCCTCCAATATCATTACTGCCGAGAAGTACTTTCTACCATTTGAACTGGCATGCCAGAGCAAAGCTTCCAGGATAGTGGTCACCGCACTAGACTGCCTTCAGAAATTAATTGCTTATGGCCACTTGACTGGCAATATTCCCGATTCGACCACACCGAGAAAACTTCTCATAGACCGTATTGTTGAGACAATTTGCAGTTGTTTCAATGGACCACAGACTGATGAAGGTGTACAGCTTCAAATAATCAAGGCTCTCCTCACAGTAATCACCAGCCAACATGTGGAGGTCCATGAAGGGACAGTACTGCTTGCTGTCAGAACATGTTATAATATTTATTTAGCCAGTAAGAATCTTATTAATCAGACTACGGCCAGAGCAACACTAACACAAATGCTAAATGTTATATTTACTAAAATGGAGAATCAGGCCTTAGAGTCTGAAGGAAATGACAGCCAGTCATCTGAATCACACCATAAAATACCCAATGGCAACATTAACATGGAGGAACACCAAGGCAACCATGCTAATCAAGAACATAAAGACAACCAAATGACTCATGAAGAACAAGTTGATGAAATATTGGAGGCAAAAATGATTGCTAAGCAGATTGTTGATTCAGTAATTGATAATGCTGTAACAATTGCTTCTAAGAAAAATACTGATGACTTAAGTCATAGTCCTGATAATAATGAAAACCCATCAGACTCTGGAAGTGTGTCTCAAGAGAGCAATGGACAAGCAAATGCAGAAGCTTCAATCACAAGAATTCCTTCACAAGAGAGTGTTGATGTGGCCTCTGAGAATGACAATTCAGTTACAGCTAAATTTACACATGTTCTCCACAAAGATGCTTTCTTAGTATTCAGAGCTTTATGTAAATTATCCATGAAACCTTTACCTGAAGGCACCCCTGACCCTAAATCACATGAATTACGATCAAAAATTCTATCCCTTCATTTACTATTATCTATTCTACAAAATGCCGGTCCTGTTTTTAGAAATAATGAGATGTTTATAACTGCAATTAAACAATATCTTTGTGTTGCATTATCTAAAAATGGGGTGAGTTCCGTACCTGAAGTATTCGAGCTTTCTTTAGCTATATTCTTGGCTCTCCTTCAAAATTTCAAAGTCCATTTAAAGAAACAGATAGAGGTGTTCTTCAAAGAAATATTTATGAATATTTTAGAGACGTCGAGTTCTTCATTTGAGCACAAGTGGATGGTAATTCAGGCCTTAACCAGGATCTGTGGCGATGCCCAGAGTGTTGTTGATATTTATGTGAATTACGACTGTGACTTGTCTGCAGCAAATCTGTTCCAAAGGCTGGTAAATGATGTGTCTAAGATTGCACAAGGAAGACAAGCTTTAGAATTAGGAGCAACCCCAAACCAAGAAAAGTCAATGAGGATCAGAGGACTTGAATGTCTTGTGTCAATTCTAAAATGCATGGTAGAGTGGAGCAAAGAACTATATATCAATCCAAACATGCAAACTACACTTGGAGAAAGACCAGTTAAGGAAGACACGGATCATCATAGTATTAAGTCGCATGGAGGGTCAAGCCTAAGTCTGGTTTCTACTGGATCTAGCAACATTGGTAACAGAGAAACATTAGATTCTCCTGAACAGTTTGAAGTATTGAAACAGCAAAAGGAAGTGTGGGAAACAGGTATAGATTTGTTTAACAGAAAACCTAAAAAGGGGGTATCATTTCTACAAGAACAAGGTCTTCTGGGCACTTCTACAAAAGAAATCGCCGAGTGGTTATTAACCGATGAAAGGATTGATAAAATATTTATTGGTGAATATTTGGGCGAGAATGACGATCATTCAAAAGAGGTTATATATGCTTATGTGGACTCTATGAAGTTTTCTAATATGGATATAGTTGCTGCACTACGTCATTTCTTAGAGGGCTTTAGACTGCCTGGAGAAGCACAAAAGATAGACAGATTAATGGAGAAGTTTGCGGCTCGATATTGTGAATGCAATCCGACAAACACTCTATTTACAAGTGCCGACACTGTTTACGTATTAGCGTTTTCCATAATAATGTTGACAACAGATTTACATTCACCTCAAGTCAAGAATAAAATGACGAAAGAACAATATATTAAATTGAATAGCGGCATTAGTGACAATAATGATCTGCCTCGTGAATATCTCTCGCAAATATATGACGAAATTGCTGGCCATGAGATTAAAATGAAAAATACGTCCAAACCAGGGAAACACATGATTTCCAATGAAAAGAAACGTAAGCTGATATGGAACATGGAGATGGAACAAATATCAACGGCTGCTAAGAATCTGATGGAATCAGTGTCGCACGTACAAACGCCGTTTACAACAGCCAAACACGTCGAGCATGTGAGGCCGATGTTCAAAATGGCATGGACGCCTTTCCTGGCAGCATTCTCTGTAGGCCTACAAGACTGTGATGATCCTGAAATAGCTTCATTATGTTTGGATGGAATTAGATGCGCTATTCGTATCGCTTGCATCTTCCATATGTCACTTGAAAGGGATGCATATGTACAGGCACTGGCGCGGTTCACCCTATTAACAGCGAATTCACCAATAACCGAAATGAAAGCGAAGAACATTGATACAATTAAGACTCTGATTACAGTGGCACACACAGATGGAAACTATCTCGGTTCAAGCTGGTTAGATGTCGTTAAATGTATATCCCAGTTGGAGTTAGCACAGCTAATAGGGACTGGAGTTCGACCGCAATTTTTGTCAGGATCAGGCATAAAACCACAGCCTGATTCTTTGAAATTCAGCCTCATGTCTTTAGATCCTAGTGTCAAGGAACATATAGGCGAGACGAGTTCTCAGAGTGTCGTCGTGGCAGTTGACAGAATATTCACTGGTTCCACAAGATTGGATGGTGACGCCATAGTTGATTTTGTCAAGGCTCTTTGTCAAGTTTCCTTAGACGAACTTAGCCACCCAACAAATCCGCGTATGTTCTCTTTACAGAAGATTGTTGAGATATCTTATTACAATATGGGTCGTATTAGGCTCCAATGGTCCCGCATTTGGCAAGTGCTCGGTGATCATTTCAATAAAGTTGGCTGCAGTAGTAATGAAGATATAGCATTTTTTGCAGTCGATTCTTTGAGGCAATTGTCAATGAAATTCATAGAAAAAGGAGAATTTGCGAATTTCAAATTCCAGAAGGACTTTTTGAGACCATTTGAACATATAATGAAGAAAAACAGTTCCCCGACAATAAGAGATATGGTCGTCAGATGTATCGCTCAGATGGTAAATTCACAAGCACCAAATATAAAATCAGGATGGAAAAACATATTTTCAGTATTTCACTTGGCTGCTGGGGATCAAGATGAAGCTATTGTTGATTTAGCATTCCAGACAACGGGCAAAATCATATCAGAATTATACGAAAAACAATTCCATGCTATGATTGACTCTTTCCAGGATGCTGTAAAATGCTTATCAGAATTTGCTTGCAACGCAAAGTTCCCTGATACCTCAATGGAAGCAATAAGACTGGTAAGATCTTGCGCAACGGCTGTAGGTACGTCACCACAGTTGTTTGCTGATCACGCAGGACTTGAGGGCGAACCGGGAGCGCCTGAAGAGGATAGGGTTTGGTTAAGGGGATGGTTTCCTCTCCTGTTCTCGCTTTCTTGTGTCGTAAGCCGCTGTAAATTAGATGTGCGAACTCGAGGATTGACCGTCCTATTTGAGATTATCAAAACGCACGGTGAATCATTCCGTCCCCATTGGTGGAGAGATTTGTTTAATATATTATTTAGAATCTTTGATAATATGAAGTTACCTGAACATCAGTTAGAAAAGAACGAATGGATGACTACAACTTGCAATCATGCGTTGTACGCAATCGTCGACGTCTTCACGCAATATTTCGATATTCTTGGCTCCCTTTTGCTGGAGCAACTATACGCACAGCTGCACTGGTGCGTGCAACAAGACAACGAGCAACTCGCTCGATCTGGCACAAATTGCTTAGAGAATCTAGTCATCTCAAACGGAACGAAGTTCAATGAAGATACCTGGAGTAAGACGTGCCAGATAATGTTGGACATATTCAATAGTACACTCCCCACTACGCTACTCACATGGAAACCTGACGATGGTGAAGAAGGAGAAACGCCTCACGTCCGACACGGGATACTTAAAAAACCCATGGGAGATGAAGCAAAATCCTCCAACCGTGTTTTCAACAGCCTTCTTATTAAATGCGTAGTGCAGTTGGAACTAATTCAAACTATCGATAATATTGTCTTCTACCCAGCTACATCAAGGAAGGAAGACGCCGAAACATTGGCGCTAGCCGCCGCCGAATTAACCGGCGGCACTCCAGGAACAGAACAAGAATGTCAACGTGAAGAACAGGGCATGTATCGACTGTTAAGTTCACCACACTTGCTACGACTTGTGGAATGTCTCATGTGCAGTCATCGATTCGCTAAAACGTTCAATACCAACAACGCGCAGAGGAATGTGCTCTGGAAAGCGAATTTTAAAGGCTCTGTGAAGCCTAATATGTTGAAACAAGAAACCCAATCTCTTGCTTGTGTTCTACGAATATTATTCAAGATGTACAGCGACGAAGCTCGGCGGAGCCATTGGCCAGCTGTACAAAAAAGTCTCATAACGATTTGTTGCGAAGCCCTCGAATATTTCGCTGGTCTCAATAATGAAGCCCACAGAGACGCGTGGACATCCATTCTGCTACTGATTCTCACCAGAATACTGAAGATGCCTGATGAAAGAGTGAGTACCTATTCCATTTGTTATACAATTCGTAACGACTGGCAATACGAAGGATGATATAATTATTTAGGGCGGAAATTTAAATTACATAACTTCCTGACGCATGTCACTCATTATCGTATATCCACGCATTTAAATATACAGTAAATTAAATATAGGTACCTTTACTTATAATCACATAAGGAAAGAGCCATATACGTTGACATATTAAAACTTCGATATAACGCTACGATGATGTCATGCAATGCGCTTTTGCATTATAATAATTTGTACATGCTAGCCAGGTGCACCGAATTTATATATTTTTATACATGTAAAGAATTTATATGCTTATTAAGTAGGAAGGAAAACACAAAGCAATATAATGGTACCTAAAACTATTTATAAAACACTTTAGATAATAATTTAACATAAAATTGTATTTTTTTTATCACGACGGCTCACTATCGCAAAAGCCATCTAAAGTGAATCGATTGTCAATTATATGTTAACAAGGCCTAGTGGCTTATACTGGCTATTGCGTAGAATTCTTCAATATGATGCAAGTCTAACACTCAAATGGGGCTAGGACAAAAATGTTGAATGACTTTAAGTTACCCTGGACCGCATACAACTTTTTAGATATTATCCTTTGCCAACAACTCAACAAATTAAATCCTCACGAACGCGCAAATACGCCTATATCCAAATTATGATTTCAGATACTGACGACTAACTTATAAACTGACACGATAGTCACATAGGACATTTATGATATGTATTTAGAAAACTAATAGGTGTTTCGATAAAAGAACAATGCACGTGCTTGTGTTAATATTTATCTAATCTTCACAAATAATTGTTATAGATTGCTATGATACTATGCATTGCTTGACGTTTTTTGTTTTGTTAAGTGTACTTGTAACTAAAACTAGGATTCGAACTCTACTGTATGTAAAGTTTTGGGTACAAAGATATTAGAACTAGATACAGTCCATCATTTCGCCCATAACATTTTCAAACGATTCTAAATAAGTCTCCAATCTCAAACACAATTCATTTCTTCTCAAAAGTCTAAGCCTGAAAGAACCGCTTTACCTCACTACTACTGCTAAAACTATACAACAGCAGCGTTAACGTTGCTACATTTCGCAGAAATAAGTGGTTTAAACTCAATCGTACCATGAAAAGTTGTACGTTTAATAATGTGTTATTCTTCACCCATGTACATTTTTGTTGGTATAACTTTAATCAAGACGCACTACATGATAAATAGTAGTCGTTATTACCTGGAAGCTATTTGCATCGACGGAATAGAAAAATGGTCGGGGTGGAAGGGGTGCCTAGAGGGACCTCCAAACTCGATAATTTTTAGTTCAATTAAAATCTAAATAAATAATGGCAGTTTGAAATCAAGTTTCATCCAATTACGGGATTATATTTTTGAAGCGGGCTTCAATCCTTCGTGAAATAATTATTTTACATAAGATCGCCCTTTACTTAGTTTAGTTTCTGGGGGTCCTAAAATGTATTTACTAATCAATTTTGAGTCTGGATCATATCTGATTTGGGCAGTCCATTGTAATTTTTAATAAATAAAAATAGCAAGTTCCCATTTCATGTATGATATTGCAATATTTTGGTACGATATCCGACAGACGTCTTTAGGTTCTATCTTACTACGAGATCCTTTGTGTGCGAGTCCGACTCACATTTGGCGGATTTTTATTCAAATCTGACTGCTACTATTATACAAAACGGTCTCTGTTACTTTATAATATTAATTCCACATGTTTAGTTTGCAGCACACGTGTCCAGCTACTACCCGCTGCTGTGTGAGATCACGTGCTTCGACCTCAAGCCGGAACTCCGTTCGGTACTCCGCCGCGTGTTCATCCGCATCGGGCCGGTTTTCAACATCGTCTCCGTGCACTAAGACCACTTCACATTATACAATACGTCGCTTAATAGATACCAAGAAAGTTTCAGCTAACGAATTTGTGTGAATAAGCTGAGTTACTGTAAAATCTCAAACTATCTCATTTAGCGACGAATTGTATAATGTAGTGCTTTAAACATAGTATCAGAGCCGACCCTGCCGGCTGATAAACGGAGCGAATGCTCCAGGTATCAGAACAGGAAGGAGCGACAAATGGACAATAACTGTTACGCTGTGTATCTTCATTTTCCAGTATCTGATTATTACGACTAGCTTGCTTATTTGTAGATTGTTTTTTCCTGATAATCTTATCGTTGATAATCTTGGCGTGCGATAAATCGTTACGTCAGTGACAAAAACCGTCGCACTATTATAAATGAGCGCCAATTTTAAAATCTAGCTCCTTCCTGAATAAAGTCAAAGTCGGCTCTTGCATTCAAATATGGCCTTATAGTTCCGTAGGTTTACTATCACTTAGTAGTTTATTGTTAAATATGCGACACTACGCTAGAAAAATAACACGACTCGTTGTTTCCTTAATTTTTAATGTAATAATGACAGCAATCAGTACTTCAGTAGTATTAAAAGTGATCTATTACTAGCGTGTAGTAGTCTTATTGTCTAATTTATATTATATAAATTTAAATTATTTGATTATCAATGTTAAAGTCTAAATTGTATAATAAAAAACATAGATGTTGTACCTATAAATTATAGTTTATTCTGTATATTTGAAGTTTTTACTGTATGGAGCGCTGAACTCACTCACCGCTGTTTGCTTCACGTTTTCTTCTGGCTAGACTGATCGAACTGTGATTGTGATGATTTTTCACAGCTTTCCGTTGTATCCCAACCTAATTGAGTGATTTCAGAACTCGCACGCAAACTGATTATATTATCCCTTATAAAATAAATAAAATAATACATTATTTGGCTGTGTATCATTAAACAATCTGAAGGCCCTCAATAGATTTCTCCAACGATTCCAAGTCCCAGATGACTAGTTGCCCGTCCAGACCTGAAGTGCTGAACTTTTTAGCATTGGCTTTTGTGCCCTTGTAGAGGCTAATGCAAGTAATAGCATTCTGGTGAATAGAATCCAAGTATGTATCACTAGTTTCAATACGAGCCTGTCGATCGAGCGACTGGAACTTCTTCATGGCAGATAAACCACCAGACTCCTTCCTCTGAGTATTGTCCAATTTGGCGACGAATTTAATCTCATCGCCTTCGTGGCAGTAAAGTAATGGAATGCAACTGTGTCCGGCAACAATCAAGGAATTGTTGGATATCCAATTGCATCCCAGGAATGGCAGATATTCAGTCTTAAGTTTAATGACAGCTCTACCTTGGGTAGCATCTGCTATATTAATTGAGCTGTCGTGCCCTACCCAGGCTACTTTTCTCCCGTCAGCAGAAAACGACACGCTGTGGATCCAACCACTGCCTGAAGAGAATGGAAATTCAGCTAGCAGCTGTCCTAATGGCAATTTCGATCCCCAAACATTAGGCCCGGGTTGATCTTCAATATCTTTTATGTAGGCTGAGAAGACCCTAACCTTAAAATCAGTAGAACCAGCAACAAGGAGAATGTTGTTAGGATGCCAATCAAGTGTAGTTACGGTAGAACGGATGGGTTTCTTGATGTGTTTGGATACCCACCAGTTGTTCTCTTTCTCAAAATAGCAGATGGAAATCAAACGAGCTCCAGAGCCAACAGCAAATTTATTCTCCATCGGCGACCATTTTACGCACGTGGCAGCCCTGTTGATACGTAACAGGACAAGAGTAGTGTTCCATTTACCATCTTCAGTCTGTGTCCACACATATGCATTGCGGTCAACAGAGCAGGTAACAATCCTGTTAGTGTTTGGAGCCCAGTCAATACCCATAACCCTGAGGTCATGTTCCACTAAATTATTGGTTTGCTTCCACTCGCTGCCCTCTTTTTGGTAGATGTGCACTTCATTGTTGTTCGGAGAAAAAGCAATTTCTGCAAAAAAATAAATCTGAATACAATACATTGAAGGTAAATAATTATTAAACTTACTATAATATAAAACAATATATTTGTGTCCAAACCCAATCAGCACACACATTAATGCTTTGACCAATAAATATAACGAAGAATATACAGAAGATTCTAGTAAATATATAGTATGTAATGCCGGGAATATAGAAGGAAGTGGTTACCCAGGCCAGCTGTAACTGATTTCATTTGTGATAACATTGTTACCAAACAACTTTACAATTTTCTGAGAATCCACATGCAAGTGAAACTAATAATTGAACTAAATGTAATAGAAAATTTTGCTACAACTTTAAGTTTCAATTGTACCACTTATAAAGGTCGCACATACTAGTTTTTTTAAAGTGTTATATATATATTTAAGAGAAACCATGGTAAATGGTTACTGGAATGCAAGGTTATCTATAACAGACGCTAAACACTACTTGAGTATACTGATCCCTAAACATGGAGGGTTAAAATTCTACAAGGTGACAAAATTAAGTCACATCTTTTATCAATGCTTAAGACATAAGTCAATATCATAATCATATTAAAGAAAAATACGAAATTTTCATTTTTCTGGAAGATATCTGATCACATATATTTTGTAGTAATTCACTAGACACTATTACATGTTTTTAGTACTTTTCTGTTCTTTGTTATACACATGTACTAGGAGCGCAAGGACCAAAATGAAACATTTCTCTATGAATTATAAATAAGTGGGCAGCAAAATCAGTCTATGTTGTGGGGAAGTAAATTCTGTTTGTGTTTTAGGCAGTATTTTCGGCTTGCATCCGAAATGGAAATTTGGTCTGTGCGGAAATGTTGCCCTGCCAATGGAACCACAAATTCAACCTCTGTCCCGGGTGATGAAATACACACCATGCTAAGCTTGAGGGTTGAAGGCAATGGCGGATCCAGAGGGGGGCCATAACCATGGCCAGCCCAAGGGCTGGGTCCAAGACCTACATGGATCACTAATTAAAATTGTTAAATATAATGTTTATTTATGGATTT
>DWJS01000391.1:0-11612 GCA_018248975.1 Codatractus imalena | reverse complement strand
GGCTCAGTGAAATATGAATGAACTTGAATATATAAATAAAATAGGTGTGTACAAATTAACACAAAATATAACTGGTGTCCATAATAATTAACACTTTCAATACCCATACAAACATACGCATCACAGACACATATGTGTGTAAGGACAATGAATGTGTTAATATGAAATATTGCTGTTAACTATATTAAATTTATTTTACAATACATTTATTATTAAAATGAAATAACTAGAATAATCAAATACATATTGAGGTACAAGTACCCCATTTTATTACTCATTACCCAAACCTAAGCATTTTGTTGTTTTGTAAATGGATCAAAGCATTTGTGCAATCGGGCCAGTGAATGTGTTTAAGAGTTTATCAAAAGTGATATGAAATATTTACAATAGCATGTATTTACATAAACTGATATTCTCCATACAGAGAAAACACTCAATTTCTTATTAAATTGGCAAAATAATCTAAATAAACTGTACTGATATATTCTCTCTATTATTATCCTCCTGATATGCTGTGCTATGTGCACTGTGGCTGAGATTTTTGTAAACAACAAAAGTACTATATGTCTAAGATAATTGTATGTATACTTACACACTTTCCACTCTTATCCTTTGATAATCAGATAATATGGCACCACACGCCACAGCCTCTATATTTAAATCATCCTAAAACAAGTCATGAAAAAAATTGCAGATAAATTTGCTAAGTAAATTTGTGAAGCTAAAATATTGCTGCACTTATGTAATAGTTTGTTATCTGTCACAGATGCTATATGTAATTAAGATAAGAAGCATGTTTCTACATAATCACACACAACTAATTACACTTCTGCAATGACACTGAAATTAGAATAAAGGTCAATGTGACCGAATACCTCATGCAACTTCGTTATTACAGTTATTTGATTTTACATTATTTTCTTAATATACACAAGACATATACACATACAAGATAAAGTGAGTACAGTGCAAGGTTATCAAATTTAGAGAATAAAATTAAATCATCACATTCCTTACCTTAAGTATGACAGAATAATTAAGATAGTCAGTGTTTTGATTGTCTTAAATGTAGGCATTATCAAGCAGATTAGTCTTCAAACAAACAAATGAACAAACTTAAATGCATCAATTATTTAACTGAGAAATAACTGTACAATAGTCAAGTCATTGAAGTCACATGATACTATCATACACTTCAATATTTGTTATTAATTCATTTACATATGTAGATATTGAATATTTTTTTCAACATTTTCCACCACTAAACATACCAACAAGCCTATATAGAAACATGCAAACACTTAGCATGAGAAGTTCCAGATTAAGGTGTTATCCCAAACTAAATGTTGATAACATGTTGCTAACTGAAAATACTGTAATTTGTATAGTATCTATCGGAAATATTTCTTACTACTGACATCAGTGATATGTATTTAGTAAAATTTATTATTATATCTTGTAAGCCTGACAACAAACCTTAATTCTAGCCAAGAGCCTGTATAGATCCTCAACCTCATCATTATCACTTGGTATGTATGACTTTCCTTGGTCTACTGCCACACCAGATATCACTTCACGGTACAGAGGAAGCCCCATAGCCTCTGCATAAAGGTCGATGCCCTGGTGTCCCACTGTCTGGTACATGTAACTGTCTAGCTCATCTGCAAAATGTAGAAGTATTAGTAAAATATGTTCATATTTGATATCCAAATTTAATATCCAAATTTATATTCATAATTTTATATTCAAATTTAAACACAAAAAAAATTGCACATGTTAGTGTTACAATAATGATTTAATGGAATTTTTGATATAAGTAATTTAAAAAGAATTTATAGAATAACTATTGAAAACACTAAGTGTACACATGTGCTGTATCAAATTAGTTCAATTAATTTAAACTTATTACTTGTATAGTTGTGTTAAAATATATACACATTTAGGTCGCATTAAGTGACGAATGTAACCTTTATGCTGGGGTTGGAGGTTGGCCAGAGCCACGATAGTGTGGCCGGCAGCGACGCACTGCATCATGTTGTAGCAGCTGTCCTTCCCGCCGCTGATCAAACCCACCGCTCTCATCTTGCCCACGACACGGTAACAACGATAACAAACCAACGTACGTTACATAACATGAATTATATTTTGTGCAAAAATAACAATATCAGTATTTCACAACACGCTATCCTTCACGACAAAACCATCTTATCTAACACTCAATTTTATAATAAATGCCTCGCACCACCTAGCTTCGACCTCAGCTTACTAGAGACGTATATTGCCGCATAATCATTATCTATTTTGATAACATTCTTGTATGAAAAGAAAATATATGAAAAATCTTTTGCTTTCGGGTTCAACAAATGTCAGACTGTTAGTTAACGTTCGGAAACGTTTACAACTTTCACAATGTGACTTAACCTGTAAAGTATAAAAATAAATAGGTAACAGTAATTTTATCTGCCAAAACCATATTTTTTTTATATGTTAATGTATTTTTTACCTAAAAAAATCAGAAAAAAAACAATCTTAAAAACTGTTGCCACTTCCCACTCTTAACAAAGCATAATCTTTAAAGATTTATAGACCTCTCTTAAATATCATAAATACGAAAGCCCATCAGCATCAGAGTTCATCAGACTAACATCTAAAGATGTATAGCACAGTCATTTACAAAAAGTTGTGCAAAATTTTGACTGGCTTTGCAATATATTATGATTATGACATATTGTTATAAGCGCACATGAAATTATGCCAATCACGAACATTTGTGTGGTATCCTACACAAAAAGGATTGTAATATTTACCTATATATTTATTAACATCAGTTGGCCACACTGTGGCAATCGATATGAGTTAAAACTTAAAACGTTTTGAGCGCATTTGTTTTGTACTCTTTTTGTGTTTCCCAGTCAGTAAATTAAAAAAACTTGTGTCCGTTGTTCAGTAACTCAATATTATTGAATATTTTATGTTTTCTATAACGATAGCCCTTTGCACGTTTTGAGCACTAGCCAAAAATAATATATGTACTCATTATGCCTACGTTTATTGTGATGAATTTATATCCAATCATTAGTCTGACTTTTGACTAATTTGATAACAAAGAAGATTTATATATAGTATACTTAAAATAATTATACTTAAATTATATCACAAATATTTGGCCATTATTCAGTATTCGCTTATTATGCAAACATCGGGTATTCGACTCAACACTTTATTTTTCTATTGAATACCAATTATTAAACACAATGAAGCATTCTTTATTTGGGATAAACAAACATTTTGTTGGCATTTGGGAACAATAATAAATATTTTATTTTATACTATTTCCGAGGCCCAAATTTATTTCTGCGATCGCGAAAATATCTCAATAAATTATACTAGTTATAAACTACAAACATGTTTTTACTACAATAGTTTTTATTTAACGGTTTTTATTTAGCTACTGAATTTTAAAACAGTTATCTTCAGCCGATAAAGATGAAATTATGTTTAGTTTGGATGGACGATGCATGGTTAACTAAGAATTGGATGTGTTGCTAAATCCAATATAGCGGACTTCAAATGATGGCGGACTGATTATATTCTGTCTATCCCTTGATATGGGTAGGCAATGGAAGGGTTCGTTGAGCGGTAAACGTTCCAAAGTATTATATTGTAGTTTTTAGAAATAGGAATATTAAAATGACGTCACTTTAAATTCAATATGGAGGACGCCCCAATATGGCGGACACAGTTTTCTTATCTACTAACATGATATGAATATCAAATGAAAAGATGAAGAATACGAAATATTTTGTTTAAAAAAAAATACCGCCCACTTGCTTTGAGTGGTTAACTAATTCTCTACAATGACAATAATTCTGAATGATGAATCTAACGATTTATCTTAAAATACTTATGTTGTTTCCGTAAATAATGTAATAGTAAAACATGTAAAACTAGAAGGCAGGTTAGAAACAAAAAAATATGAGTAGAATCTATACGACTAAGTTTATGTACAGCTAGGTGTATATTTATCATCTTATTTTTTATGTATAGGTAAATGTTAATTGTATGCATTATAATATGATTCTAAATGTTGATGATTTTTAATTATTTTGATGATTCTTAGAATCGAGCTAAAATTATGTTATATTAATATTTACCTATATAATAGTTCAAGGTAACATCTGTAGGTATTAAGATTTTTAATTGTTAGGTATGGAAGGCAAAATTTATTACTTGCGTTTTCATAGCTATATAATATTCAAAATGTAATTATTTTGTAATTACGAGGTCAACAGGTATAAATGTGTAAAGTTCCTGTGTTCCAAGTTGTATTCAAGTTTCGTACATAACAGGTCATCAAAGTCATCAATTTATTTCAAAAGAACGATTTGCTATATTTGTTATAAAGATAAGTTAGATGTTATATTTTAATTGCATGATTAATGTTAGGATTTGCTAAACTTCTTTGAATAAAATTAAATGAATACATAAATTGTGCAACAAAGTTGTAAAATACATAAGAGTTACACTTTATGATTTTATATTTATACATAAGCGCCATCTCTTGCTTAAAATCAAAGTATTGAATACAACGTATATTACATTGATGTAGTTTCCGATAACGTCGTATAACTTTACATTATATAAAAATGATTTAGGATCGATTAAATTGTAGTAATGTGTAAATAAAGAGTCTGAGAAATATTTTATTGCTTTATTATTTAAGAAGATGTGTACCAAAAATTTTCATAAAGTCTGTACTTAAAAGTTGCCACAGAAAAAAAATAAAATAAATATAAAAAATAATATTTAAGCCCACCGTATTGAATAAATTCACTGTTTTTGTTCGTTGATCTTCAAAGTATTATTTACTAGAATGTCTTGAGCAGGACAGGATATTTAACTTAAAATTAAATTTTATTGGTGTAACGCCGAGCAAAGTGAATGCCTAAAGTACAGACGCCATGAAATAAACTGTTACGACTGATGGCTGGTTTGTCAAATTATTGATGCGGTGGTTTGAATCACGTTTGATTTGAAGTGCGAAGCTTCGTGTTTCATTTTATTTTGATGTATTTATTTAATCAACAGAAAATTATAAATGGTCGTTTAGGAAGTGCGTTTTATGTGTGTTTTTAGTGTTAAAAGTGTACAGTGGTTAATCATGGTTTTGGCCGAAAGAAGTAACGATGTACGAAACGGGAAGCGGTCGAGAGGACCAAGCCCCAATGGCCATGGAAGCCCCGATTCAAGTTCTGATGATGATAATGGTAATTTCGGATGTACTAACGTTGACTAATTTATATGTAAATGGGAAATAATTTTGAACTGTTCATAGCTTTACGCTGTGCTTGATGGGGGTGATCTATCTAGTATTGGAGTATTACAAATAACATATTTTAACTTGAATTGTATAACTGCTTTTATGACCTAATGTTTCGACCTGGTATTAATAACAGCAATCTCATATCATGCTTTATTTTTATGCTGCCCATCATCTGCCCTTATGCTGCGTTCATCTCATCACAACTCCATATCACACGACACAAAGCAGTAGTGCCATTTGCAGCCGAGAAAATAAGAGTGGGCCGAGATTATCAGGCTGTGTGTCCTGAACTGGAGCCAGTGGATCAACGGAAGCCAGATTTGATATCTGATAGAGCGCTGCTTGTGTGGTCACCCACCTCTGACATTTTAGATTCTAAACGTAAGTTCAATATAATGATAGTATTTACACATGATTGATGTATTATAACAATGTGCTGTGCATTTTTTAACACAACTGTACTTTTAGTGGATGAATACATAACGACTGCTAAAGAAAAATATGGTTACAATGGAGAACAAGCACTAGGAATGTTATTCTGGCATAAACATGATCTTAACCGGGCCTCAATGGATCTAGCCAACTTTACTCCTTTCCCTGACGAGTGGACAGTTGAAGACAAAGTGCTCTTTGAACAAGCATTTCAATTCCATGGCAAAAGTTTTCATAGAATAAGACAGATGGTATGTTTAATTTGTTTTTATTGTGGTTATTGTCATCTGTCATGGTTTATATAGCAAAATATAGTTTTGTTTTTGTTGACAGTTACCTGATAAATCAATAGCGTCACTTGTCAAATACTACTATGGATGGAAGAAGACCAGAGCTCGAACATCACTTATGGATGTTGCTGGTGAAGGCCGCAATGCAACGGGGTCAGGTAGTGGCAAGAAGGATTCGGGAGTAGGGTCTGAGCCAGGTGGCTCTGACAAGGATTCTGACAATGATGAGAAGGTACGTGTATGTATTTATATTTTAAATAAGCTTATGTTAATAATATTAGTTAATAATTTGCTCCTTCATTGTTTTGTGTGCAGTCTTACCCTTTGTTTGTTTACTAAATAAAACCTAAATAATTGGGAGAGACAATAATCTTTTTAATACTTTATGTTACTAGTGTATCTGGATTGTCCAATATTGAATTATCACATGGGCCTTCAGTAAATAGAAATGCAGAGTAGCTTAATTTACAGTATAGGATTGTATAGAGAACTAGCCAAGTCATGCCATCTAGTCCATCTATCGATCCATAATTGTGATACACATGATTAGAGATCCTACTGCTGCATATTGAGAAAGACTAGCATCGAAGATGAAAGGATTACATTACATATTTATACCTAGTGAACTGAGATTGTGTTTAGGTTTTCTATTATCATGTGATAGATTTATCTTAAAATAACAGAAGTGGACTATCCACCGCGGCATAGTCCGCGGAGGGAAGGCCGCGGCGGCGGGCGGGCCCACTCTGCGCGCCGGCCAGCAGAGCGAGGTGGGTGCTTGGCTTCCTCGCAATGAGTATTAGTCTGTAACTGGATGTTAAATGTCTTACTCCACTATTATCTTCTATTTAATTGGTGTGTTGTCATTCATAATTTGACACGTATCAGACCTCTTGTGCAACTTGATTGTTGAAGCTCTTGGTATCCTTTGAATGATTTTAGTCACGCCAATACATAGAGCTGCACTGTTCATGATTAATCTTTTACCATTTGTTTTTATTTGCTATATTTTCATCTTAATGATATTAAGCATTCGATTCATTGCTTTTATCAGTTATTTTAATTGTTATTGTTGTATTGTCAGCAAGAATTAGATGATATGTAATATGCTCATTATTTTTCTTTCTGCTTGATGAGATTTTTTTTTTTTATAATTGGCCCCCAAGATTAGACTGGGAATATATATATGACCATTTTTTATTTTAGTGTAGTAGTAGTAATATAGTGAATTGTTCAAATAGCTTTTCATCAAATCAAATATTTTCTTTGCTTCATGAATTACTTCATGAATGAATTATTTGGCTGCATATTCATTTTGCTTTTTATAAACTTGTAACTGCTCTGCATTTTTATCTACCAACTGCAACTACTACATTCACGTCTGATTATCATTTTAACAAATTTGTGGTATTCAAAATATGTGTAATCTTTTGCCTTAGTAACAAACATTATATTACTGGTGAAATATTGTGAAATAGCCTGGTATAATGATTTGTTACTGAAGCAAAATAATTTATAAATTTTTCGTATATTTATAAACATATTTATGTGATGTATACCCTACTATACCCATCCTTACATACCCTTCAGCATTCCCGCATGCTTCCTTTAACAGCCCCATATAATACAGAGAGTTAAAATTGTGTTGTCGTTCTAATGTGTGCAGAATATCATTTTATTCATATTCTAATGGGTTTTTAAACGAAGTGTGTGTACAGTGATGTCGTCCGTCCAGATAGAATCGTCCTAGTTTGATGTATGGCAGGAATGTAAAATATTGATTGGGGTTTAGGGCGATGGCGGCGGCGAGGCGCTGTGCTCTGTGTGCGGCATTCTGTGCAACCACACCACGCAACACAACTCGCAGAAGTTGTGCCAGGCATGCCTCGTGCACGCCAGGTCGGTAATCACTTTTAACATACAAGCTCACTCGCCCATATATCATCACTCCTATTATTTTGTTTGTAGTGGCTTTTGCAATGATTAAGAGACTTTACTAGACACTTGGTCAGCTGTATTAGGCAGTCAAGATTGAGTTTCTACATACCTACTTTATAATGTATACATTTGTTTATAAGAGGCAGTGGCTAACGAAAAAGCCTATGTCTATATATTAGTGTACCGTAAATAGTGGAGGTGATATGTGGGTGAATACCTCAACATTAACGCTAGGTTCTTGCAATTTTATTTGCATGTAATGATATCTAGACCCTTCAAATAGTGCTGGATTTTGAGCTCAGCTGAGCTTGAAGTATTGTTGTTTGAATATTAGCGGTAATGTGACAGACGCACCGGCACGATGAGACCGCTCTGTGGACCGTCCGGGAGACGCGGTCCGGGCTCAAAAAACCAACGGTACAAGCATCGGCTGCCACGTGGCATTTACATCAATCACGACGATCTCGTCGCCATGGCCACGGGGCCCCAGCCCGGCGACCCTCCGCAGCCCGGCCTTATCAATCAGGGCGAAGCCATGCTCAAAGCTATGGATAGAGAAATAATTTCCCTCAAGAGACAAGTAAGACGCAACCCGCCACAGATCCATTGACGCTATGTAGCATCGATGCGAGACGCATTCTCACTCTTACATTGTGAACATTGCGCGCCGCTTTGTAGAACTGGTTTAGTTTGTAGACTGTGGACGTGACCAATAACATGTATGTAATGTGAGAATGAGAATGTGATACGTAATTTTAACTTTTTTCTCAAAAATAGTGGAAGTTCCCAATTAGTAAACGTGGTAACATTACGATACCATGCTAGGCGTACTTTAACAAAATGTATTCTGCACACATTTTATAGTGTTTAGCTGTTTCATTTTATTACATACATTTATTTATTTCTACGCTTTTAATTAACTATAAGGAGACATTTCAATGCCATCGTAGTTATGATCCCCGTCGTTTTCCCCTTTTGTTACGTAGCATTTTGGATAATCCAGATATGCACATCCTGTTCCTGTCACCGTGGGTTTGGATTTGGATTAAAGATGTTTCATGAAGACTATATTTACAGGTGCAACAAAATAAGCAACAGTTGAGTGCAATGAAACGCAAGGTTGGGGACGCTGGTGTAGAGGAATTCCGGCCCGGAGAGCCACCAGCGAAGGTTAACTCCCGCTGGACCAACGAGGAAATACTTTTGGCAGTCACGGCTGTTAGGAAATATGGTAGGAGTTCCAACGTCACATTTTTCAACATAAAGGTTTGTTCGGGGGCTTTGATGAATGTTTCTACGTATTTTGGGCATGTGCTATTTTTTTTTTTAGTAAAGCTTTAATGTTCGAGTATTGAATAAACTGTCTAATTAGGTGTCAGTGTAGCAAATTACGCTACATTCTATTTAAGATGACTGAAATTGAGTATAAAATCTTAATTTAACAAAAATATAATACAGTGAAATTCCAAGTACGATTTTATAATTTTACGTGTTCCAAGAAATTCGTAAAATAAAAAAATAACTTCATATGTTTCACAAGATTCGCTGCGTATTACAAACTTTATATAATAATGAAGTAAGCTAGGGTGTACCTAAAACACCTTTCACTCGTACCAACCACGCAATTCTCGTCGAAGGATAATGTTATATCTACATTAACTTGATTCGTTTGTCCACTGTTCCGGTTTGCGTTCGATTATGCCACTCGAGCGAAATATAGATATACCATCATATTATGTATAAATATTGAAAAAAGATGGAAGGAGCTCTTTTCAAAGACAGCAATAATATCCTAAAAGTACCTTAAAGTTATTTTGGAGATATTTTTGTGTCATCAAAACTACGTACATTTCGAGGTCATCGCGTGCATCACTTTAAAATATTTGGACTTGTGGGACTTTTTGTTTTTACAATATTTTGTTTTAGCTGTGGTTTTTTTTTAATAGCTAAAGTCCCGTAAATCCGTGAATTGATCATGGCAAGTCTAATTGCGCACTCGGGAAGGATATATTTATATGTATTTTTATACATATTATGAAACTAAAGTTTTTTGTTTTACACATAACCGTGTAGGCATATAAAGCAAAAAAAAACCGCTTATTTGAACTTGATTGTTATTAAAAATCCTTTTTTAGATAATAATAAATGTATATTTATTTTAATAATAATGAATGTATATTTATTATTATTTTACATAAATGTAAACTTCTTATAAATTTATTATTATTTTATCAAATAATGTTTCATAGATTATTTCTCTTTTAATGTACAGTAGCGTGACTATTACTCATTACTAAATACCGCAAACGGTTAATCAGTATTTTATTTATAAAGTTAGATAATAAAAGTCTTCAATTGTATCTGAAACATTAATATTTAATCTATTAGATGATCACATATGCCTAAAATAACTACTCAAAATTCAGTTCTCGCTGCAACTATTCATTTTGACATGATCTATTCTTGTTTAACTCTGCATAATTATTAATTTGACGTATTCTTATTGTTTCTAAATAGGGAAGGATTTCCAAGCTATCGCCGAGACGTTGGGCACGAAGAACGAGAGTCATATACGCACCTTCTTCATGTCGTACAGGCGGCGGTACAATTTGGACGCGGTTGTGCGCGAACACGAAGCTGACCGCGGCAACGCAAATCCTGCGCAGCCTGGTAAGTACTGATATATAAATGGTAAATATAAATAGTAATAAAAAAAAATCAGGGTTCGCTGATAAATATCAACGGATAATAATCGATTGAACGTGGCGTGAATAGGCGTGCATAAGTTGACAAGTCAAAAATTGACTTATTTCAGGGCAGCCATTTTAAAGTTTGAGTTTTCTCTGTTAATCCATGTTTTATTCAAATTTACAAGTTTGGTGTGTGCGGTAGAACAGACCTATCGACTTAGTTATTTATTCGCCTTATAAATACAGCAATTCTAATGCCTAGTGTGAAATAAAAAAAAAGGAAGTCGACTTATTCAAGCCTGGTACGGAATTATTGATTAATTTCTAATACGCACATATTTTTTAATCGTGAGGATCGTCCGTGTAAGAAGCATCATTTCTATCTGTTTAATTATGTTATTACCTGGTACCTGGTTAATTATTTTGGAATTGTTTGTAGATGATGGTGACTGCCCGATACGGTGCCATGGCCGGTTTGGCGGCCGGGATTTATGACGTCCTTTTGTATTCACATGCAACGGAATTAGGCCCAATAATGCGGCGGTAATTCATATTTGTACAATAGCTACGTATGTCACTTCGAATAGTCAGATATAGCTAGAGTTAAAGCATAAAGTCTTGGTCCCAAACTTTATGCAAGGCATACCTTGCATCAAGAATGCATTAGAAATAAGGTAACAATTAAACAATCTAAAGAACAAAAATAACTAGCCTACCAGCTTATAGGTCGCAAAACTTTGTCTTGATCCCTCACGGCCTTGTCTACCACACAAAAATCGGTTTACAATTTATATACAAATTATATATGTCTGTAAAATTTATTGCTGACCCCCGTCTAGAATTACCGGATTAAAATCAAAAATAGCACGATTTTAGTGAATGTGGACTAAGCTTGGACCTATATCTTTAGCAAATTAATTATACATTATATGTAAAACA
>DWJS01000390.1:0-11623 GCA_018248975.1 Codatractus imalena | reverse complement strand
TTGAAGTGCTTCGAAGATTGGAAAAAACGTTGGCACAAGTGTATAATATCCCAGGGGGATTACTTTGAAGGGGGCAACATAGATATTCACGAATAAAGAAATAATTTTTAAAATACACAAAATTCGTGATACTTTTTGTACAGTATATATTATTCGCTGTGCAATCGACACTTGCACACGTCACGTTAACGCTTGCACGTCTTTAAAACACTGTGCATACGCTGCGGGTACGTAGCGTTTACCAATATTACAACTGTCAATATAAATTGTATATCATTGCGATGTAATGAATTTATCTTGATGCAATATAAACACTTTATATTTTTGTATCTAACTATTAACAAAATATGGTTTTGCTACTAGATTACTAAGTTGGTTATATTCGTTAATATTTGGATTATTACTTAGCACAATGCTTTAATTGTTACTTATTTCTATTCTTTCGATTATGTAACTCTATTTTACTAGCAAGCGTGCAAAGTACTGTACCGTCATTATACATTATCATAATTTGTATCGAAACGATATAGCTACGCGCGGTCTACGATACGCGTGGACTACGAGCGCGGTGTGCCGGCACGCGGCGTTACCGCGACGTACACGTGTTGACTTACGGCGGACGAACGATTAGCGTAGCCGAAGTCCGATTTCTCTAAAGAAGCTCGAAGGGCAATGGAAAGTGCGCAGGCATTCATGTCCCGTTGCGTGCCCTTTGCGCCGGCGCTCGGCCTTCGCCTTCAATTCGACGAGGTCAACTGCTGGTGACTTTAAACTTTTGAAGGACTCGCTATCTACTCGTATGAAGCAATGTTTAACATTTCATAACGGAGTATTACGAACGACCAGCTTTTTGCCCTCTACTATGTCTTGTATATGGCTCGACATTTACTAAACAGAATTTACAAAGGAATCATTAAAGGATTCAATTAATGTAGATATACATGTTTTGTTCCTTGCTTATTGTTATTTCAAGTGTATTAAGCTTAAAATTTTCACACAGTAACCGTAAATGTTTTCAATCTAAATTATCACTCATTATGAGGTTAGGAAATTTGAAATAATCATTATGTGTTGTTATTATCAAAAATATTAATTGCCAGCCCTTCCCTTCGTGCGGGTGTCATTTTCTGTGTGCAATTTTTTTAAAACAATCATTATGGCTGTATAAACACTCTTCATACATTTATTTCCTAAATGTCTCCTATTTGTAGACATGGACTACTTACTCTCTTATAAAAAATAAAAATATTTTATTGATATAAACACATTCATATTCATAAGACGCAAGGGCCCTGTACTAAGTTTAAGGCCTGTGTTACAGGTACCCCGCTCATCCACCCAGACAAGATACAAGATACAGTGTTATCAACAAAATTTGATTATATTTATATAATGCAAATGAAAATCTTAACAATTTTATTACGCAGTATGGAACGAGTGAAGTGGTGCGTATTATGTAGTTACTCATTTGATACGTGTGTGTGTGTCTGTATGTTTGCGTGTGGGGGTGTGTGAGTATGTGTTTTCGTGTGCCTGTGTGACTGTGTGTGTGTGTGTGTGTGTTAGTTGTCACTATATAAAAGAAAAGTGAAATCGCTCAGTTTCTTCGTAATTAAAATCTATCAAATATTTTGTAATTGAGCGTTTTACTTCTTTCCGAGTAAGATGATGAATTTTATAGGTATAGAGTTCTTCCCGTGTGACGTTTTAGTAGAGTCCATCGACTTGCTGAGATGCGTAAAGTTACAATATTAGGAAAATCAAAACACAATAAATTTAACAATTTCAGAAAATTTTCCTATTATGTTAAAGGAGTAGCAAATAAAACCGCAGGCCATCTGACACGTTAAGGCTACAATTAACATGCGACCTGAACCAAAGTCCTATCTAGTAGTATGCAATGCTATTCTCAAGCACTTAATTGGAATTTCTCCCGTCAGAATTCGTGATTCTGCCAAAACCACAACAAATCGTATAAATTGGAATGGTAAAACCTACACAAATATTTAATTATTTTGTACCTATTTAAATATCCAGTTGCTCATAGTATTTCTACCTTATAAGAGAAGTGTCCAACGCCGTTGTGTTCAGGTTTGAAGAGTATGGTAATGGAATACCTAGTGTAAATCTTATACACGAGGTATTCCAACTTCGTCTTGTGAGTGTAGCAACGCGTTCGCAACCGAAATCATCAACATCAACAACTATTACAGTAACAACAACAACGATTAACAGATATTTTTGTTTTGTTTATTTATAATTTAAAATACATTTATAATTTCACACTTGTGTGTGCGTATAGAGACACACTCATAAGCACGCACACAAACATATGCACATGCGCTTACACGCATGGTTTTATTAATACATGGTACGCATGAAGGTACTTACATATTCAATAACCACATGGTAATATTGATGAAGTTAGTTTGACAAATATTGATTATATGTAGGTAAATCCGTAATAGACTTTAAGATGTATTAAAATACGTACGAATTTTTTTTTTCAACCAACTAACCGATGTGTAATTATTAATAAATAAATAATAATGAACACATTTTCTTTTAATATGGAGTGAATTATGCAACAATTTCATTAACGTGTCAAAAAATAATAAATATGAGTTTTATTTTTAATATTCCCTGATTTTATTCCGAGCGTACTTACAAGGCAAGTAAGTACGTATATTTGACTTTATTTAATATTTCGTTTCTTTAATGTCACATTAAACTGAACCTGTCGAAACCTCATAATAAAATAGAGGTAAAATGACATAGCTACATCACGTCTACATAGGTACAAAGTACTCGTATACTATTCCATCTCAATATATCGTAATAGCAGATAAATTCTTCCTTAGGCCCCAATACCTCGTGACTTATGCCCGTCTGGAAAGCGTCGACCGTTTACGCATTCACCAGGCGTTGCGATACATGTGCCGACCTTCCCTCCACCTCACACGAACAGCTCCTTTGACATATACAATCAACATACAAATGTAAAGTTTGATTTGGGTAATACACTGCAAGTAATTGTGCTCCAATTGAAACCGCCGTATGTCTGGAAACGCTACTGCGATGTAGTGTTCTCATTTGAAGGGCATGGAAACGCAAGCTTACTTAACTAAGTAGAAATTAAGATTCCGGGTAGTAAGAGTAAGAGTTTAGTAATCCCGAACAGAAATACATCTGATATCCACTAAAGAACTGTATTCTATTTGATGTTATTCCTAATAATATGTGATCTACAGATATTTCTATCATATTGTTATCATCTGTAATACTCCAGTGAGTGAATACAGTACGTTGTGCTGGTGTAGAGCTCCTGCTTCTACTAGTAGTCGAAATAGGCTTCAGCTTAGTATCCGTATGCGCGAAGAGTTGTAATAATTCAAATAGGTACTCCAAGAGTATTTATGAAACGTGTAGCCAGCATCACTAATTGGTCAGAATAATTATTATTGAATAATTCTTTCAAATTTTAAAATGAGCCTAGAACAATAAATATTAGTCCAAAAGTTTAGAACGAGATTTATTCATTTTTCATACTTTTCTTACTGTTTCATGAGGAATCTAAGTACAATAAGCATCCTTTCAACGCAAACTTTCGTTGTCGCATGGCTTCCCCATATCCAATAACCGCACATAGACTTCTTGTCCATTTGTCGAAAGAGCTATGCGCGTGTCGTTGTTGCGTGCGGGAGATAAGCGCCTGGCCCTTGCATTGGGGTGACAGCATTAGCCTTAGCCTGGCCGAGCATGCCGACTGGACATCGAGATTGTGCCATATTGTGCTCTTGTGTACAACATATTCAAGTGTCACATAAAATGACGTCGTGTTGAAAATCACCAATAGGTTCATGTATCTTGATTTATGGAAGGCTTATGATTTTTGTATGAGATTTCTGACACGTATTATAGAGTCCATCGATCTGGCTCGAAGGACCAAAATGTACAGTGTAAGCTTAACTATTAAATGTTAGTGGAGGCGACTTAAATGACAAATGTTAGTCACCGTTAACAGGTTTTGAGTTTTTGAGATAACATTTTCCATCTACATGTTTTCTTAATGGGGTGGTTCACGACATACGAGTAATTTATATATGTATGTACCTATGTTGTTTTACGGAGTCCTATGTTACATTTAAGTTGGTAGATATAATACTTATAAGCCACTAGTGATTTAGATATAGTAAAGATGAGATTAGGAGTAGCTCTTGATATGCTGATGTGGGACGATGGATGAAAGCATTTCAATGGTATTCATGGTTACTGCACAGAGGATGAGGGATCTGGGTGGGCAGCGTGGCACAGGGTCGCGGGTGGCGAGCGTGGCAGCGTGCAGCGAGGAAATATCAATAGTGGAGCGGCGCGGAAGACGGCGGTCTTATCGAGCCGCACACGCGCCCCGCCGCGCGCCTCCGCGAATTTACAATGTACGGCGCCCGGCCCGCCTCACACCACGCGCCGCCCGCTGTCGCCACCACCGCGCCACTTTAAAACCTCCCCCGTTCACAATAGAACCGAAAATCCCACATCGACGCTCGTCTCCGACGTCGGTGTGCGTGAGATTTTCTCGCCTGGAAATTCTAATGCGCCGCGCGACTGCGATAAAAAATGACTAGCTCGGGAAACGTGAATACATTACCGAGCGAGACGGAGCGCGGCGCCGCCTCCGCCGCGACGCCGCCGCCTCCTCGCTATGTATTTTACACCGTTTTATATTTAGATTCCGACTGAAAAAAGGGAAGGCTATGTGCGACGTCGCCTACTTAATATGTATTCGGGACGCCCGCTCCCCGTCGCCCGCTCGGTATCTATCTGCGAGCGCTCATACGACAGTAAATCTCAATTAGACGTACACTGAAAGGGGTCGAGAACGATATTTATAGTATTAGACGATTAATATCGAGTAATCGTCGTGAGAATCTAACGGCTAATTTGTTCCGGCGAGGGTCGGCGTTAGACGGCGGCGATAATTGCGGCGCAGAAAAAACGCGGAATAGGCGCGACAAAAGAGTTGGTGTTTTTGTGCGGCGCGCGCGGCCTTGCGTTTTTCTAATGGTTCTTGCGTCGCCACCTGCGAGCCGCACGTGGAGCCCGTCGCCGCTACGGTGTCACTCTATTGTCACAACTAATAACGTCAATTGGAGCGCATTCATTAAGAAAACATGTTTGATAATAGCGCTCTTTTGTTAACTCTTGTTTCCCAAGAAATTATGTCTTCATTGTCCCCGATTAAAAATGTCATTTATCTTATTTGTAATTATGTAGCCGTAGAATTGTTTCTTTTTTAAAACTGTATCGTATAATCTACAACAAGCCTTACGCTAACAATGTCTTTACGCCTGAAACAAATAAAATATTTTGCCAAATATTTTAATGGCAGCCGCCAAAGATTGTTGACTAATTTTGAAATCATTTTATGATTGTTACGTTACGTGTTATATAATCATGATTAAGGTTCTAGGTGCTATAAAGCTAGAATGAATTGTCGAATGAAGCGATGTTAGACGAGCAGCCGCTAAAGCTTATCGCGATAGAAACGGTAAAATTGTTCTACTGTCCTATGGAACGTTTTTGTAACCGAATTAAAGAGCAAATAATTTGTTGAAAATACAATACATGTTCAGCTCTACTGACTAACATTTATTGATTTATAGCTGTGTATACGTATCGACACGTACACTTTTTACAAAACTACATGCTACTAGTTCACCTACGTGAAAGATTCAATAGGTCTATGGCCATATTACAATACCTTATGTTTATATTTTACGCTATGTTTAATTTATTTTTATAAATACATTTATTTGTCCTGAGAAGTGCTTAAGGGGCACCACGCAAGGGAAGCACCGGTACGTTCTACTAGAGATGCTGGAGCTTCCCTATATGCACCACCGAGGGGGTTTCAGTGAGTGAAAATCTTACATCACTCGACCTTTCCCCCACAGAGTTGAGTATCTTTGGAAGAGACAACAAAAAAAACAGTTTTAATTTATTACATTGGGTGTATTTATCATAAAAGTCTCTCAAATAAAATAAAAAAAGAAAATCTGTCCAATGTGTCAATATTAAACACTAATAGATGATTGTTAAAATACTTTCTCAAGTTATCAAGTTCCATTATATATTTGCAGAAGCTTGCGACTAATGAAAACTAATTAGAACATTTAAAGATGCAATATCATCTACAACCAGAAGAGGGTCTCTTGAGCTCATATGTTTCAAGCAATGAAGTAAACAAGACTCCAGTGCTGCGTAAATCGGTACTACTGGGTGACTTCATCTACTTCTAAAACAAAACAGATCAGATGTACTATCTGAGGCGGAAGCGTCACCATCCTAGGACTAAGTTGCGGTGCCTTGTGTTAAAAGTTTTATCACATTCCTCAAACCAGAACTTAACCGAGATTCAAGGCAGAAATAGTTGTGACTGTATAGTTGTGAGGTCTCCGACGACGGGTAGTTCTGACACATATAAAAACTGTATAATTCTGTCGTATGATGACAAGATGTTTTATTTGCAGCGGCGCGATGTGTCCCGCCACTGGCTGGAGTACCCGGCGTCGCGGCTGCAGCGGATCCTGCGCAGGGCTTGCCCGCCGCGACTGCGCGCTGCGCCCGCCCTTTCTGCTTTTCATGAAGGTATTTCACTTGCAATTTTAAGCATACCTCTAGTTTTACGAAGACAAACTTTTGTGAAAGCCGGTTATTTTCGAAGGTTCGCGTAAGGGGAATCTTGAAGGAATCCTTCAGGATTCCTTCAGGAAGGATGGTTTTGGCTTTTGATAGCAGCTTTTGACACTGCTGTAATAATGTAGAAACAAAACTGGCTATGGTGCCTCCGGAGTAAACTCACAATGGGTTTTATCACCTTACAATGTGACTAGGTAGAATACTGATTTGATAAAGACAGTGCCACCAACTGTAGGAGGCATAGTGTTCAGTTGTAGATGTACATAGTTATCTACGGTAGAATGTAAGCGGATGGATGGATCCTAAGGACGAATATGCTATATTACCTGAGAATCTTACGTCTTCCATTGTCAAATGATTTGGATGTTTTTTTTATTTGAGATTTTTGATTTCAACCGTTGGTGAATTTTAAGAAATAAATAAAAAGTTGAGTATAGAATCCAGATCCCTTTGGTTAAGTTTGACAGGCTAAAAGAACTATTGAACGTCAAAGCTAGAATGGCAATGTTATCTTGGAAGTAGACACTATTTCGAGGAGTTCTTAAAATATGAACCATGTTAAAATACAAAGAAGCACAAGCAAACAAATGTCTTATTGAAAAATAAAATTGGTTTTCATTAGCGAGGCGGCGGCGGCGGCAATAAATATGTGATGACGGGGCGCCCGCCGCCATCAAATATGTACTCCTTCGCGATGTAGGGCGGCATTGTTGTTCTATGCGGAGATGTGGATATGGGTATTTGATACCTAAGGTTATTTCTGTAGTTGCTCATTATGTTTTGTGTCACAATAGTGGCAAACTTTACAAAAAACTCTTTGTGATTCGTGTTTAGGCAGCCGTGTGCTCTTTTAACATCAGGTGGACTATAAATCCGCAATGACGACGACCAGGTGCTTCACTGCAGTTTACTACTTTCTTATAAATCTCAATTGTCGTTTGTTAAGTTGTTTATTTTCCGAAATGTCGTCAGCTCTTCGAATTTAACCATTTTTCCTGTCCTTGAGATCACTTTGTATTCGACCTGTCTGGACAATTGACAACTTTTGTTCTTCTCTGATTTAGAAGACTTTGTACTAAACAAGTCACGAACATCACTTTTTATAAAGATAAGTAAACTTGAGCATGACGCTCACAGTAAAAAACTGCATACTCGTATGTCTCGGTACTGTATGGCCTGCATACATATCTTATAGATACAATTTGAACATATTTGCTTTCCCTCATTTTGGTAAGTGAATTAACTATATTCTTATTTGCCGCAAAAAAGAAATAAAACGAATCATTTCAAAACTAAATACTTAGTTTTATATTGCCCTTAAAGCCAGAACTTCTGTATTACTCACATAAGAAATTAAAATATAAAAAGCTAATATAAAAAAGATTAACTCACGGTAACATAAATTTCACACTCGTTTTTCCAAATGGAATAAAAATTAAGAGGACAAAAAGACATACCCTTATATATTGACATTGGTAATAAAGTACCTCCTTACGCTAACGAGGTATTCCAATCGGCTATTGATTAAGCGAATGACTCGAGAACATAAATATTAATCAATTGCACTCACTGTCCTTGGAGCTTTTCCAAAATGGCGCGCGATGTTTATTCAGCCCCATTGTGAGGCTGCACTGGCTTGTTGACCTATTTTTAACACCCCGCTGTCACACTGTGACGTGTAGTTAACATGTGCTCTAAGAATCGTATATGTGGATCGTTACTGAGGGTAGGAGTAATTGGACGTGTGTATATGTATCATACTTGTAAACTTGGAATGTTCATTTACAAATTTATCAAGATCTCAGCTTTGCTATTTTTATTTATTTGCCACTTTATATAAATGGCAAGTACATATACACCAAGAACTACCAATTGCCGCCAGTTGTCATCGAGTATGAACATCAGGGCTGTCAAAATGCATCAAAGCTGATAGCTGTATTAGGGGTGATGATTGGTCTCCCGCCGAAGAAGCAGCAGAGCCGGCGCGGGCGCCGCTCGCCGGGAACATTTCAATCCCGCGGCGCTGCGTGCCGGCCCTTACGCGGCGCGACACCTCGTTATACCTTATACGACACTCTGCAGTGAGCAACAGTGTACACTCCTCACGCACTTCAAGAGACACGTTTAAAAATGTACCATTACAACATCGTTTTTGGGAACACTCGTAAAAAGATGATTGATAATGATGCCTTTGAAGATTATGACCAGACATTTTGTTTATTGTACCGTAAATTTATCGCTGTCAAGGCTCGTCGATAGCGTGTTGTGCTTGTGACGTAACTACACCTTCCGCCTTATCACGCTCGAATAAAGTCGGAAGACCTGCTTTCATTATTACATTTATCATAACAGTTAAGTGTCAGAAACTGATCTTAAATCTTGTATTAACGGCCAAGTGTACAGCAAAAATTATGGTATCCTGGTATGGTACTGTAGGGCACGAGTACCCCCAAGGCCGTGAGCGACATATACTAGTCACTAAAATGAACGTTCAACACTCTTGAAATCAGAATTCATTATATATTGCCAAAGCAAATATTGTTTCTCGGCACAAATAAGTGTGTTAGTGATACTTTCACAGTCGAAACTATGAATTCTGCCGGTCGTCGATATCTCGAAATTGGTATAGTATAGTACCTAGTAAAAATAGTATTGGAGTCCTAGCTGATTTCTTGCCTTGCCTTGGTCTTGCTACTATTAAGTACTAAGTTGGAATGCCTCTCATCAGTGTCTCTCCATAATACATCCTTCAACCCAGAACATACCAGCGCTTAATAGGTACTGCTATTATAATGCAGAAATAGATAGAGCAGTCGTGCCTTTGGAGTCGAACGACGGTGCGGATCAAGCTACCTCAAAAGATTGTAACAGTTACCGGTTTTCTAACTAACTACTTCAGTTAGTAGTAGCTAAAAAATCGCTCAGTTTGATAAAAAAAATGCATGTTTTAAATATGGCTAGTCGCAACGATCAGGGCCTAGCACTAGAATGTACTAAACAATATTGTTGCTCACAATGAGTATGAGTATGTGTTCGTTCCCAAACACGTAGTAATCATTGGCTTTTTATTTTTTTAGTATGGCATTGGATATTAGCTTATCGAAGTCTATTAGGGTTGTTAGCATGCCCACCGTGCCCACAACGATGGATCTTTGCTTGGCACCTATTTGTTGGTAAGATACGTCTAATGAACGAAAACCGGTTGGCTCAATACAAAAAAAAACAATAAAAAGCGAATTATCCAATAAAAAGCGCATTTAACAACAAACTGTATAATTTGTTCAATTGCGCAGCAAATTTTAATTTTAATTGTAGATAATGAATCATAATTTCAAATTATATTATTAAGAATTCGTATTAGGTATGAATAGTCATTGAAGTACTCGTTATAATAATTTTGTAAATTTTGTTAGGTTATGATAATGTTATGTACGTTTTTGTAAGCTACACATTAGGGAAATCGTCAAATGCTGTTGGTTAGAGTAATTGAGAAGTCAGACAACTACTATAATAATATAACCAGTATGCTGATACACGGCAATTATAATTATTATTATAGATATATCCGTATAATGGCAAGTACTTGGAATTAATGAAGTTTAATAACTAGCACTAGTATAACATATTAAGCCCTGGAACATTAATCATAAGTACAGTAAGTAATTTAAATATCATGCGGGTATAAATAACTAGGATAGTACCTGATAAAAAAAAAATCTTCATAAATAACAATTTACATTAACCCCAATGACCGTATAATTGCTTTGAAAAAGTGAATCATATTATAGTATAGTATAGTTGACAGATTTGATTAACTATAAGTCATTTATTATTGTTTGATAAATAATAATCTTTGAAATTTATAATGTGATATTATGTGATAAATACTCTAACTGTACCTCTGAGGCAATGTAGTCGGACAATGTAGTCAATTTTAAAGCATTACAACTGCAGTGTAGCTATTTGCGTTTACGAAAACGACCAAGTGCGATGTTTATCAAGTATATATTGTGTAATCTAATGGTGGGATGCAGAGCGGAGCGACACCTTTCAAAGGGTGGCTGCACACCGCGCCGCACGCTGGACGACAGACGGACTTATCTGACATAATGAACCGCAACCTAGAGTCACTAGAAGTGTCATTAGAAAACATGCCCTGTTTGTATTGTAGATAGGGTATTTTATTTTTAATCTAAAAAGGTGCGGGAAACATATTTGATTATATTTAATTAGTAATTTCATGTACCATAAACAACACGTATGAAATTACCGATTTCACGATGACAATTAACGATTTTATCATTATGAAATCACGTTCCTTAGTAATAACAGCATTACCAATAAAATATGTAGATATGAATAATGTTATTTAGATAGCAAATCATGAATACATTAACGAGTGAACTTGTAATATCTGAATTATCATTTACTTTAATTTCAACAAATTTATGTGTCCTTTAGATAATACATTTTAGTTCGCATTTTAGGAAGTAAATGGAAATTAGCAATCAATTAGAGGTGGAAATAAATATGTAGTACTTAGATAGAAACGATTGTTTACTTGTGTATTTTGTATTTTCTGTTGAGATTACAGTAAATTTCAATACTTTCAGCTTAACACATATAATGAAAATAATGTATCTATGCACTTGTTTATTGTTATACTTTTTTTTTATTTTACAACTCACGCTCAACGTTCGTTCACCTGTGCCACTTCAAGAGTCTCTAACTCCATGGTCCATAATTCGGTTGTGCCATAAATCTGCATGCACTACGGGGAGCGCGTGCCGTGCGGGTGCGTGGGGGTGCCGGGTGAGGGAGGGGGGGGGGGGGGGCCCACGGCCAGGTGCGGGGGCGGCAGGTGTCGCGTGACGGCCCCTGACCCACATCTCCCACCCCCTATTCCAAACCTCCTCGCCGGGGC
>DWJS01000389.1:0-11624 GCA_018248975.1 Codatractus imalena | reverse complement strand
AATCGCCGATTAACCTGCTATGTATAAGATTTACTAGACAGATACCTCAGATCTAAACATACCATAAAAGAATAGAATATCAATTAAAACTACTAACAATATAATCTAACATTTTTAGCGAATACCATGTAAAGATTTTTAATAAATTAAACTGGTACGAACACCCAGACCCTAAACAGTACTCTAAATTCATCATTCAGGAATATCTGCCTCGCCAATATCGAACCTGGAACCCTGCATTTCAGACTGGTACGATGACCAGTATACCATGAGGGTTGTCAAAATATGTACTTAAGCAGATACTTAAAACGTATTTCCCATTGGGTCTCAAAATTGAGAGTTTCCATTAAATTTGTATTAACCCAGTTATAAAAAAGCTAAGCAAAGCTTTTGTCCATTAAAGATTTAAAAGCGTATCGAAATTATCATCCCCTTAAACATCTACTTTTCCGGAATGGCGTTAAAATTTCTTCTCTCGTATTTCCCGTGTCTAATTCTTTATTACCGAAAACCGCAGTAAGTAACGTAATTTACTTACCCTGTCTAATTCAGCATCTGACACACACATGTAGTAACTGATGATGTAATGTTTCCACTTTTAAAACAAGTTTTGACAATAGAAAAGGAACGTACTAAGTGTAAAATATTAAAAGTTTCGGTATAAAGTTCACTGTAAAATAGTTCGTAAACAATCGACGATCGTTTCCATTCGCGTGTTTGCCGGAGCGCGCGGCAAACGACCGCCCCCCTGTACGGCTGCCTATCGACTGACAGAACCACAACACGGTCTCTGCCAAGCTGCAGTGATAACGACGCATGCGTAGTGCAACCTCTCAACATCTTAAACACGCCACTTTAAAATACCCGCCGAATGAACGAAATTCGCGCCTATGACCTTGAAATAAGTGTGTTAATGTAAGTAAAGAGTAGTTTCAGATATCCGACTTCAAAGAAAGTTGGAACACATGTCCGTTAGACGTATGAGTGTTTGACCCTGGATTTTAGTGAATTAGACGCTTGACTGAAAACGGTCTTTTCGTTTTTCGCTTTGCGACTTCTCCTTGCTTCCTTGCTTTTATATATTAAATATTACGGAAAGCGATTTTAGTGAGTTTGCCCCTTTAGTTATCGTCGACATTTGTAATCTATTTAATATGTTTCAACATATTTGGATAGTATCAAATTATACAAGTAGTAAGCATAGAGATTAAAAATAAAATTGGCCAAGATCAAGTCGCACACGAAGTGTTCCGCACCACCGTCATTAAGATCGAACAAAATTCGTCAAAGACATACGTAGTAGCATTACAAACAACGCAACATATCCCAAATTCTGTCGGCAATCATCACAAGACGTACGATGCCATCCTCATGTGGGAACTCCCACGTCGCTGCAATGGCAGTCAATTCTTGTAGTCTTGTAGAATGGCGTCAATTCTTATAGATTACATTTATTATTTTTTCACGGCTTTTATACAACTTTTTATTTTGGTTTATTATTTGTTGTTAAAGTCATCATACTATACGAATACGCTATGAAAATATCAAGTATCTGTCAATTACGGTTCATATTATAACGCCTTGGGACAGACGGACAAACGGATAGACGGACTGACAGCCAGACTGACAGACAGACAACGGAACCTTAGAAAAATCTTCCCATTGGCACCGGTGCGTACGGAAATTTTCATCAGCTTCACATACATAAAAGTAGAGAGAAAGAGAGAGACAGAGATTCTGCAAATCAGTTGTTTATGTAGTTGAGTATTAATAATATTTTATTAGGTGAAATATAGTTTTTGATTCACAAAACCTACTTATCTTTACACTTATTCTTATATCTTATCAAGAGTACTTGGTTTATGAATCAGAAAACACAAATCTTACACTATGCCGTAAATATTTCTAAACAAATTTATAGCACCGTATCTACCCTCAAATGTGATAACACTCGCACCCAATAAATAGCGATGATCATTTAACTTTTCACCCTACACTAACCCTATAATCCTATAAGCACTCCCCATGGCGTGTAATACCCCTTAGTATCTGCACCCCATGAATCTACACCCCACTTGTCGCGTTTACTCAGTACGTTATAAGGTAATTGTCGCATACACATGAGAAATTCGAATATAAAGATTATGATGATTTAAATAGCAACGCAAATAACATAATGTTAACGTACTCTGTGTATCTCTATTGGTCCATTTAAAGTTCGAATGCCCAAAAAGTACAAAGCACCTATATATCTGCGTTTCATGATACAACAGAGTAATCGTTGGCCAAATCATGATGTGATCTGGCCAGATAAATTAACAATCAGCATTTAACGATTTAAGAGCAGCTAAACACGACTAATTCATGACATGATGTAACATTGGTGGCCATATCATGAAATAGTTACATTATTCTCCGTTAGAGACGCTGATTGTAACAATTATTATGTTTTAACAGCCGTTTTGCTATGTGCAAATAGAAGATAAAGGGTATTGAAATTTCATTGCCTTATTTAAAAATAATAATACACATTTTATATCCCGGACACCCAAAATCATGATATGACCATACGTGGCCTACATAACTTATCATTATACAATCAACCGTCGACGTTTAAACGATATGGTCAGTTATACCTGGCCATATCATGAAATAAGGCCAAATCGTGAAATGGCCCATCAATTCTACGATTTGGCTACGACATAGATATAATTGTTTGAATTTGTGTTTTTAATACTCGGATACTCGCACGAAATCGTTTTTAAAATCGCGAGTGATGCAACCAAGGCTCTACTAGAGTCGGGCCGATTTGCATTTTTTAATTGTATTAACTGCTAAACGACTCTCGTTCAAGATTTAAGGAGCGCTCTTGCAATTCATTTTAGAGCCCATAACTTCAGAATAGTAATAAAATATCTAGAATTCAATTAAGTTTTGTTTTGTTTCTACGTTTCGAATTGCGTACGTAATCAAAGTTTGTTGTTAGCAAATTGAAATAGATAATAATTGAAGAATCGACGAAATGGGATTTTCATGGCATAATATAAGGAAATTGGTTATTTTTAACAGATTTCAGAAAAGGAAGATGTTCGTCTGAATGCATTTCTATGCACATGCTATATTTTAGTCTATTGAGGACCGATCTCGTTGTTTTTTTGTTTGTATGATAAAGTCTTTTTAGAGGATGGACCCATAAGGCATTTTGACAAGATTGACAAGATAACGTATTTTCATACTGAAAAAGTATCGTGCAAATTATATCAGCAGTATTCGTGTTATAAGCAAACAAACGGACATACAGAGAGTCGTATAATGTGTAAAGAAAGACGAGAAGCGAAAACTGTCATTTCATCCACATGGTGGTAAATGGTCACCACTGTCCATGAACATTTCAAAACTTTTCCCACGTAATATATTAAGTACTGAATTAATGACAGATCCGCTTTTGGCTGCAAACATTTTTATGCGCCACTGCTAGCCGCAGGACCCTCCCCACAAGTGGGAAGACTTGGAGCATAAACCATCACACTGCTGTAATGCGTATTGCTAAAACTAGATGACCCGGCCATACGTTGCTATGGCACAATTTAAGTTTGCAATAAAAACGATAACGAGATAAAACCGACGGAATTTTTTTTTTTTTTTCGAAACTAATTTACTTCTTATACTTAGTTAGTTAGTTAGTTAACTTAGTTAGTTAGCCTTAGTTACTTCTTATAAAATCAGCTATCTGCCAGTGAAAGTCCGTTTGAAATCGGTCCAGCCGTTTCAGAAATTAGTCGGAACAAACAGACAGACGGAAAGACAGACAGGCAAAATTTTTAAAAAATGTTTTTTTTTTGCATGTGCCGTATATACTTTCATATGCATTTAATGAAAACCTGTTAATTTGGAGTTACATACAGACACTTCAATTTTATTTATGTGTATAGTGAATAAGTGAGAGCGACGACTTAACGTGTTCTCAGACACGGAAGGGCGTATGAACCTAAGCTAGTAGCTGTCACCCATCCAATTCCCGACCGTGCTCAACATTGCTTAACTTTGTAGTTTGGTTAAGGTATATATTGTGCGAGGCTACGTCCTTTTCCGCACGCACCTGCCTAGAATGAAGACTACGTAAAACCAGACTATAGCTAAAAGTGTTTATACAAAAACAAATATCATCGGTCAACGGAACAAAGCATCAAGATCAGTATTATTGGAGAAGAACCGTAAAAAATTCCAAGGCTCTCAAATTAAACGTATATTAAGCGGAAACGAATGAAAGAAGGGTTTATCCATTGTCACTGAAACGGACAATGGAATATCGCAAATTATTGACGGTTCCGTAGAATATGAATGGAAGGAATTCTTTTGATGACATTTTTTCGGATTACATCCCCATTATTACTGACTACCGCCCGCCCCGGCTTCGCACGGTAATACACGTATTTTTTTGTAATACGACTAAGATAAAAAAGTTTACCGTAGGTTCTCCTTTAGAGATATATACTAAAAGGTATACAATTTTGTAGTATGTGTAGTATGTAATTTTGTAGTAGTAACTTGATTTATCTCGTTAGGCTTAACCATCGTTTGCAATGTAGGCACGAAAAAAAATGTTTATTTACGACATCACATTAGAAACCTGTAAAATTATCAGTGTTTTTTCTACAATGCTATGCATGTATTATACATGTAAACCTTTTTTTTTTTTTTTTCAATTCAATTTATTTATTTTGTGACCTTCCTCTTGAATCACTCTGTCTATTCAAAAAACCGGCATCAAAATCCGTTGCGTAGTTTTAAATATCTAAGCATACATAGGGACAGACAGCGGGAAGTGACTTAGTAGTTTTATAATATGTAGTGATACGTTTCTTTCACGCGATTTCAATCTATCTGTATCTAAACCAATTTTCCTTAATGACGGGTATACTTCACTGTCTACGGAGGATAAAACCATATATACGAGAATGTATATATATGTGACAATATATGTATATATACACATACATATACTATATGTATGTGTGTATATACGAGTTTAAAGGATATTTTTTAAATTGTAGTTTTTTTTTGAGAAATAAAGAATTCTAAACCATTTGACGACCCGCGTGGCGAAGCAGTCATCGGTCTGACACGCAGGGTTCAAGGTTCGATCCCCGGCCGTTCAGAAATTTAAGTGAAATTTAGACTTCTGTTCCGAGTCTGGGTGTTTGTGTCTCTTCCTTGTGTGGGTATATGACAACCCCGACACAAAATTCTAATGTGGGGCTATGATTGTAGAAACCGTTATATTTACACATATCGTATCAATAATTTTGAAATTAGATCTGTGCCCAGACGTGGGATAGTAATAACTAGAATGTAGTGTACATGTATAGTGTAGTTAATATAGAGACATCTTCGTGAATTACTAGAGTTCCCAACAGACTTGACTCTCTAGTATCTAATAACTCGTCCGGTTGGCATGCTTATGTCGCGCAGGCAGAGCGAACTTCCGCTACGAGTTGTTCACAACGAAAAAAGGGCTTTTCTAAAAAGCCGGCGACATATTTTAACGGAACGAGTAGCAGATACAGAACAGGAGAACCTACCTTTAAACGTATACCTTATTTAACAAATACCTTATTCAAAAAAAGGAGTACGTTCTCAGTTTGAATGTACTTGTGTGTGTTGCTTGTTTGTGTGTTGTGTGAGTTGTTTGTTTGTGTGTTACATCAGGACATTTCATAGGTGAACCGATTACAAAGTTTCTTTTTTTAAGTGAAAATGATGCTTCTCATATGGTTCCATTTTGATATCATTCGGGTAGAAACCTAGATTTCGAGGATACAGCGGGGATCTCGTCAAACTCTAGTAAGAAATATATAGAGATAAAGATATTGGGAGATTTATGACAATCCAAGTGTAGTTCCGTGTTTCGGAGAGCACGTTATACTATCGGTCCCGTTTGTAATGTTATGCGTTGGAGCAGAATGGTGGAGTAAGCTCCAGGCCTTCTCCATTTGTGGGAAGAGGACTGTGGCCAGCAGTGGCGCATAAAAAGGGTTGCAAACATGTTATTTATTTGTTTGTATTTTGGTTAGTGATACTTTCTACACTTATAGCCCCTTATTACGTTACTCTGTCGTAGGTGCCATAAGCACACAAGACAAGCACATAAATTGCCAGAATAGAAATCTAAATCGATATTCAGATGTCTATTTCATAATCAAAGCCTCATCTAGAAGTGTTTTTTCTCTCTGTCATGGTTCTTATTGAGAATATATTGTAAAAATAAATATTTAACATTATCTGATTAGGGTTCCGTAATCAAAATGTGCCAACGGAACCCTAACGAAAGGTCATACGGTACATAAGATAGGTCCACTGTTCGTCTGTCTCAGGACAATCTTATATCTTATGAACCGTAATAGGTACGTAATTTAACATATCAGAGTATCTAGTACTATGGCCCTTATAACAACAAAAAATAAAAAATATAAACCAAAAGCTTTAAAAATAATAAAAGTTATCTATAAGAGTCCACACCATTTATTATGCTTAGCAGCCGTGTGCGAATACCTGCATGATGTGTGATATTATGATAAATTGTTTCAAAATCCGGCGGTACTTGTATCGCGTTTGCCACTACAAACGTTTTAGTTCGTCGGTTTCTCTACAGGCGAGTCCATCTCGCTCTTAACCCATTTTTCCATGCTTGGAATTCATAGTTAAAAAACAATATATTCATTCCCCCAGACCGTATTGTAATCTTTAGATTCGTTATAACATTTATCATTCAAACGCGTCCTTCGGGAGACAACGCTATTCATATGGATTCAGATTTAAATAATAAATCTTAATGCATCGCAGAGGGTGGAGTGACTATTTGATGATATTTTTAAAAGGATATGAAATAGGTTCAAAGATGGAATCCGAAGAATTGGTTTCAAATCTTTCATGTCCCACTGCAGGCACGGATATCTCCCCACAAGGTAAGGAGTGGAAAACACGTACCACGTTGCTTCAGTGCAGATTGGTGGATATACGGAAATGTGTCGAATGTTTTTAAATTGCCCTTATATCTGAAACATGATTTTACATGTACACTGAACCAAAAGATATGCTTCAACGCACGTAGAACGCATTTATGCGTTGAGGGCATTGGAATTTTTAAAGATACATCCTAAACCAAAGACTAAACGTATCCTGCCAAGAACGGAAGTGCATATCTTTAGCCATAAACGTCCAGCATCCGACCGCGCCCGATGTTATTTAAGTTAGCTCGGTTAAAATCTACACTAGCGAAGCTACGCGCTTCTTCCAGATAGAATATTCTATATACTAAAGATACTTCACCTCTATTATTGCTTTATAACAGAAGTGTAGCGCTGCTAAGTGACCCCAGGCTTGAGACCCGTACGGGGCTCGCCTCTAAAAACCCGCCGAAGCTGACAAAGCCACTATTGCCAACAACAACTACACAATTCAAATAAACAAAAATGCTGCTAAGTTACTGAAGGATGTTAAAACAACGACATATCACGCCTCCGAACTTAGTTCTCTCGGTAGCAACGCATCTAATAACTTCAGGTTTGACTTCGATCTTATCTAAAATTGATTACAGATGTTCATGGACGGCAATTTTAACTTACCACCAGGCAAACAGAGTATTTTATATCATCATAACAGATGAATCGCTACTATGTTCTGAACTGAAAATTGTATTAAAATACGTATAAGAGGAGTTCCAATTTCGTCTTCAGGGTAGCAAGTGTTGCCGGTCGTAGACAGAAATCCTATTAACTTAGCACCTTAAGTTATTTAAATTCACTACAGTTACATTTTAACGTAAGACCGGAGCAATCTACAAATGCTATTCTTAAATTTTTGAATTATTCATTTCACTCAATTCTAATTACTACAATTCGGCGCTCGCTCGGCGCTTAAACCAGAGATAGCTAGCCGCAGCTTGCTAGATACGGAACTACGGGGACAAAATATTGTAATACCTAACGATTTTCTTTTACTGTCTCAAAAATAATTTCTAATTTAAAGGCGCAGTAAGACTGATCTAAAATTTCGTCGATATCTTGTAAGCGGCCATTAAAATGTTTAAAGTGGCATAAAACCATTCGCAGTGCGCCATGCGACGGACGAAATCTAATTCTTTAATTATAATATGCAAATCTTAGCATCAGCTACAATCAATGGGGCCCTGGAGATGTTATGGTGTGGAAATTTGATGAGCGACTAGGAGGGGAAAAGTTAAGTCTAATTTTAGGAAGTAATTGTAGAGAAGACTTTTTGACAAAAATGCAGGAGCAGCAAAATTAAAGGAGACATTGAAGTAGCTGCTAAGTTTTTTTTTTTTTTTTTTATTAAAATAAATACACTCTTCATATGCTTTATAAAGGATAATTTGAACTTATTGTGACTGTTATAAAGTAGAATGAACATAGTGGGCCAAAATGTAACAAGTTGAGATATAGAACAAAAAAGTTGGTCATATTTTTTACATAAAGTTATGAAAACTGAGCTTATTTCTCAATCTGGAAGTGGAGAAATATAAAAAAAATGTTTTTCATGATATAACAGATTATTGTTGAATTTTTATCGTGTTACGTTCGGGACAGAAATGTATGGTACCGTTTCAGTCTCCTTTGCTGACAACCAGTAAAATTATTTGGAGTTTTCAGTACTTCGAACTGACACACATACATAAAATTATTTCCAAGACAGAGACCTTCCTGAAATCAATAAAATGAAAGACTGTTTGTATATAGAGAAATCTATCTCGAGCTAATATAATTTTTTGATATGGTTTTCCACTCTTCGAATCACGTCAGCTGCCTATAACTACTTTTATGTGCCACCGCTGGCCTCGGATCTATCCTCACAGTTGGAGAAAGCCTAAAGCATACTCCTCCACGCTGCTTCAATGCCGGTTGTTGGTGATGCTAATGATTGGTGGTGAGGGCACGGGTTAAAGGCGAACCCCTGACGGATATTTTCAAATTGTCATGGTATCCGACAAGTTTTAACGACTGCTATCCATCGACAAGAACCGACGGCTTAACGTGCCCTCTGAAGTACGGAAGCGCGCAAAAACTTTCCACTAGCGGTCACCCGCAAACGCAGCACTAAGCGCTGTTTTGTTCTGCTTTGATAAGAGACAGACATTTATACGAGGTATTTGTACTAAATCCTCAAACGTAGCAACACATCTTTGGCCGATTTTAGATGGGACGTCAATCTATTATGGGATTAGTTAAAGTCCATGGGCGGCAGTGGCCACTCTCCGTCAGATGCACTGCTAACGTAATAATAATAAACAATAATAAACTTCGATATTAACTTGTAAATTTATTAAACTGTTTTATTACAGACGAATACGTAATTAATTGTAACGATTTAAATCGATTTTAATTGAAAAGGGTAAGTTAATTTATTTTCTGAGTTAAGTGGCCCGCATGAATCGAGTCTAACATGTTAATTCCTTTTGCGTCTGGAGAGAAATTTATTCGCTTGTTACCAATCACACGGCTCTGTAAGTATTTCTCGACGGTGCGGGATTAAGTCAATTTGTAGAATTTGTCAGAAATAAGTACCAATTGTGATATAGATAGTAAGTTAAGTAAAATGTAATCCATAAAATCTTATAACATACCAACGAATATATAATAGCAATACGAACAATACAAACAGTAGCTCAGTGGTTTGAAATTCCTCGCCTCATGCTGGGTGTCCAGGGTTCGTTCCCAGTCACGTACTTACATTTTTTGTAATTATGTGCGTATTAGAAATGTGACTTGCTTGACGGGGACAGAAACGACGGAAACATTGTGAAGAAAACTGCATGTTCTAATAATTCTGTAAAAATATCTCGAAGATGTATGAAATCTTATTGCATGTTAAGGACAGCTGTAATACAATATAACCAAAAATGGTGATAGAACCTTTCGAGGTACGTCCGGAAAGCACCACCACCATGTCTATTGCTACCCAATAATTGCTACCCAATAATAACTGTATATGCTTTGTGCTCTGGTTTGAGGGGAGGTAAGGGAGTGCTAAGACATTTATACGCATTTTATCTTAGTCAGGAGTACTAACCCACTTGGTTGACCTCAGAAATGACTCAGAACTATCTGAGATTGATTACAGTCCAGCGGTGGCCACTTAGCATCAAGACTACATGTCAGTCCCTACATCCATTTTAAAAAATCTCTTTTCTTTCACAGCAAAACACACATACGTATACTAAATTTAACTGTTTATTTGTTGACTCGCCACTTACAAGGCAAATATTATACCGCCGGTCCTCAGAACTGTGGAATAAGCATATTGTGTTGTTTACATTACTCGCTGGGGTAGAACGAATTAGGTTTGTTTGAACATACATATCTACATAGCAAGTAAGGTAGTGAAAATGACGAAATATTATCTCTGAAAATTGGTACAGTATCGTGAGATTTATCGTAAGTGTGTTTATGTGTGTGTTATATGTGTATATATCTAAGTGTAGTATTTCAAAGTTTTTTTATAACACATACAATTCACCTGATGGTCAGTGGCTACTGCCACCCATGGCAACTGTGATTAATCTGAGATAGGACTGAAGACGTCTCTGATGTCGGAATCGAATGCGTTGCTTTTGTTACCCCTTAAGACTACATATACACTGTGTGAAATCTTTAAATGTCCACCTATTAGGGTTCATTGGATAGTGCTGAGACAGAAGGACAGACTAACAGACGGACATAAAATTAAAATCCCGTAGGCATCCTTTAGGTAAGGATGAAAATTAAAATATAATTTGTATGAAATATGTTTACTTAATTTGATTCATTTTTATAGTTTTTTTTTCATACATTCATTTACATTACATGTTTATCATACATTTTTCATACACTTATATGTGATGTGGCTCTCGCAATATAAAATAAAAGCTTGACCAATAAAATTATATCATTAACCAATTATGTTATTAAGTAATTTAAAGCATATAACAAACACAAAACTACTGCAATTGAGGCAATAATATGTCGAATTGCCAACTTTTATAATACTCAATTATGTTTACGGAAATTAAGTCAATTGCATTGTCGATGACAATTTTTGCCATTTTGACAATTTTGACAATGCCCGGCGATCTACTTAATGTTTTAATTAGTTGAATATTTTACAAATGTCACATAAAAGCGTACATTGAATTGTTTATTTTGTCATTTAAATCTCTACACATAAATACATTTAAATCTGTTTGTAATTCCAAATTAACAGGTTTTCACTATGCATATGAATGTGTATGCGGTACTTACATAAAAAAAAAACTATTTCTTATTTTTTTGTCTGTTTGTCTGTCAGTCTGTTTTTCCGGCTAATCTCTGGAACGGCTAGACCGATTTTGACCGGACTGTCACTGCCGAATAGCTGATGTTAGAAAAAGGAACTTTCAGAAAAAAATAGAGTTCCACGAAAACTCACAAGAAAGCGAAACAAGCGCATTCTAATTTTGTCCCACTTAAGGGATCGGATAGTTTTCGTCTCGATATTGTTTTTTATTGAAAATATAAATTGTTCACAGCAACGCGTGGCCGGGTCATGTAGTAAAGTATATATCGGCTCAGGTGCCTATAAAAAGCAACTTA
>DWJS01000388.1:0-11628 GCA_018248975.1 Codatractus imalena | reverse complement strand
TTTTGTTTTTTTTTTGTATTTGTTTTTAATTTGTTATAAAAACATTTGAAAAGGAAAAAAAAAAAAAAAGAAAAAAAAATATTGAAATTGTATAAAAAAACCCTACAAAAAAATGAAATATATGTAAAAAAATATATATATATATACATAACATATTTTTCGCCAAAAATGTCTTCAAAAAAGATACAGTTCCCGCAAAGAGCAAAATATGCACAAAATGTAAAGTAACCTTGAAAGACAACAAAATATGCACAAAATGTAAATCAACTATCAAATGCAGCAAATGTAAAAAGGATTATGAGATAGACTATCTTATGTTAACAAACAAAAAAAATCCAGTTATAACCAAGGATCAAAAACTTAAATGGACATGTCAAGACTGCCAAACTGAACTGTCACAGAACGTTTTATCTAAAAACATAGTTAAGAAGCCCATTAATACTACATCTCCATTGGGCAGCCACGATATCCACGCAAACTGCTCGCCCGACAGGATAACGAGAAGGCAACGTAGAGCCAATCCGCATATTGATATTCCGACGCACTCCCTTTCTGACAACGAAGAAAACTCGATATCATCAGATGACTCATATATACGAAGAAGTTTGCCAGACCTGTCAACAAGAATTAATGAAGATATATTAGACTTAAAACAAAAAATTGAAGAGCTAACTCTACAATTAAACAGTGCACATTTGGAGATTGAGAACTTAACATTAGAAAAAAATACTCTATTGCAAAAAATAACGCAGCAAGACTTAAAATTAAATGCACTCTCAGCTGTACATTCTCCGCGCTCTACTCTGCTTGCAAAAAAAAAGACAAAGAAATTAAATTCCACGCCTACACAAATTATATCAAAAACAGGACCAACCGACACTCTGCAGAACTCTGAGAACTCGGATAATTCTGAAGAATTGGAAAAGGAGTCACTTAAACAATTAGTAGAATCTCGAACGCTAACAAATGAAAAATCACCTTCATCAAAAAATAGCAATCTGAATCAAGACACTACACATCAACAACAGATTATAGATAATAACAAAATATGGATCTACGGTACCCAGCAATGTTCGGGTCTCGCTTTGGCACTACGAAAATCTAGAGAAAAGTCAAAGTACCAAAAATACACCATAACTTCTCTTACGAAACCTTACGCTGATACAGAGGAAGTATTAAGAGGATGTCAGGCACTATCTAACATAACTGTGTCAAATAAAGTAATAATTTGTGTGGGCGAAAATGATACGAATCCACTGAAAATTATAACGGAACTAAGTGCAACCTGCAAAATCCTAAAAAACCATCAAGTCATTATTCTACAAGTATTGGAAAATAAACACCTTAATGAACAATTGCTTAACGAGAAATTACTATTAATATGTAAATTGTATAAAAACTGTCACTTTGTACAGTGTAGGGTGACTTATAATTATTTATTTGAAATTTGTAACAAAATAAATTTTTGTATTGACTGCATAGACTATAACCGCACCTATCTTGACACGAAGTTTATAAAAAGACGCTTACAGGAAACTAGATACGAATCATATCACGGACATACCAATAAACCGATTAGGCTCCCTAAACAAAAAACAATATTAGATTACTTTAGAGTAAAGCAGGTAAAACCGTCACATCAGGACCATAAATGTAAAGACGGTACATTTTTTCGTTAATTATGAAAATAGTAACAGTATGTTAATATTACATCAAAATATAGCTGGTTTCTTAAGTAAAAGAGACCTTCTAGGGATAATACTTCAAAATCTTCAAGACGGTAATAGGTACATTGATATACTTTGTTTGTCAGAAACTTTTATAAAACAAGGTGAAGAAATTAACTTCAAATTGCCAGGATTTCAGCTAGCCGACAGTTACTCTCGAACTCAACATCGTCGTGGTGGTGTCTGTATTATGTGTAGGAATAACATAGCATTTAAAAAAATATCGATTCCGACATATTTAAGGCAAACTTATTATTTTGAAATATGTGGTATAGAACTTCCTGACGTTAAATGCATAATTATCTGTATTTATCGCACGCCAAACAGTAACGCAGTGTTATTTCTTGATCATCTTGAAAAAATTCTATTTTACCTAGGCCGTAAAACAAAACATAAAATTGTGATAACAGGGGACTTTAATATAGATATTTTAAAAGACACAAACATAAAGGAACAATTTATTAGAGTGGTGGAAGCGTTTAATTTTATTATACACATCCAGAAACCAACGAGGGGTAATGCTTGCCTTGATCAAATTTTAAGTAACATTCCCCAGGCACAAGGGGAAACTCTAAATCTTAACCTGTCAGACCATAATACTGGACAACTATTAACAGTACCGATACAACCAAAAAAATACATCCCGTATGCGCAATATATAAAGCGTAGAGACTTCAGTAAGGATAACATGTTAAAATTTCAGGAATATATTTCACAACTCTCATGGTCTGAAGTATATGATGAGAGCAACGCAGACCAAGCATTTGATAGGTTCCATGACCTATTTATACTGTTCTACAATCTTTGCTTCCCAATCAAAAAAATTAAGCTAAAAACAAAAACCAATAAGTTGTACTGGATTAGTAAAGGTATCAAAGTATCATCGAATACGAAACGGAATCTTAGATATCAGTACTATAAACAGCGAAACTTCGGATGTAAGCGAAAATATCTTAATTATAACAAAATTTTTAAAAGATGTTTACTAACGGCTCAAAAATTATGCAATCAAAAATTTATAGAAAATTCTAAAAATAAATGCAGGGCATCATGGAATGTGATTAAAGACAATTCAGTCATGATAAATAATGACAAACATATTAAAAACATTAGTTATAATAATACTATGCTGAACGAACCACTTAATATTGCAAATCTTTTTAATAATTATTTTATAAACTTGACTCAAAGTAACCTAATTTCAAATGTGACATATAACCATAAAATTGACATTAATAACTATTCAATATTTTTATCACCGACAAATGACATAGAAATTTGGAAAATTATAATGAATCTTAATAGTACAACATCAGTTGGATATGACAATATAGCAACCAAAGTTATTAAAAATGTATCAAAACTAATTTCATCAATATTAAGCCACTTAATAAATTTGTCATTTACATCTGGAATATTCCCGACCAAACTCAAAACGTCAGTAATAAAACCTATATATAAGAAAGGAGATAAATCGCTATTAAACAACTATAGGCCCATCGCTCTTATACCGGTACTATCTAAAGTATTCGAAAAGGCAGTATATGTGCGAATAGCCAATTTTATTGAAAAATATAATATATTGACACCGGATCAAAATGGGTTCCGTAAGAATAAATCCACATCTTTGTCAGCTTTTAACCTTATTAACAGTGTTTTACAAAACGTAGATAAAAGAGTAAGAACTACTGGTGTCTTCTTTGATTTAAGTAAAGCGTTTGATTTTGTTTCGCACGAACTTCTTCTATGGAAATGCGAGAAATACGGTATCCGTGGGTGTCCACTAGACTGGCTTCATAGCTATTTATCTGATCGAAAGCAATATGTAGAAATATGTAGCGTTAATCCTATCACTCTCGAAGAAGAATATTTTAAATCAGACATAAAATATAATAAAGTAGGAGTACCTCAAGGTAGTATTTTAGGGCCTCTCCTATTCATTATATATATAAATGACATTATAAATACTTCAAACTATCAATATTCTTTATTCGCAGATGACATAGCTTTAGTTATTCCTGACAATCTCTCTGACAATTATAATAAGATAATTAATGAAACCATTGACAAAATAGTAGTATGGCTAAATGATAATAACTTGCAAATAAATGTGGCAAAAACTAAATATATTCAATTCGGAAATAGAGGTTCAAACAAACTTAATTTAAATGTAAAATACAAAAATGAAACCATAGCTGAAACAGACTCAATTAAATTCTTAGGGATACACCTAGATCGGTATTGCACGTGGAAGGAACACATAGACAAACTGTGCTCTAAAATAAGCAGATTTGTGTATCCATTATGGCGTCTTCCAAAAATAAGTAGCTTACCAACAGCTCTTAAGGCATATCATGGTTATGTAGCTTCTAATCTGAGATATGGCATACTGCTGTGGGGAAATTCGGTAGATCATAACAAAGCTTTTATAGCTCAAAAACGCTGCATCCGTGCCTTAGGTGGTGTCTCTCCAGAATCAAGCTGTAAGCCTCTTTTTAAAAACCTTAAAATACTAACCCTACCAAGTATGTACATTTACGAAGTCTGTATATTTGTAAAAACGCACATGCAATTATTTGATAAAAAGAAGGATAATTGTACATTTTTAACGCGACATCCAGAAAAACTCTGTCTGCCAATTAGTAGAACCGCTATGCGATCAAGGAACGCATACCACATGTGTGTAAAGATTTATAATAGACTCCCTGACGACTTAAAGAGATTACAATTATTAAAATTCAAAAACCATGTTCATCACTGGCTATTAGAAAAATGTTTTTATTCAATAAAAGAATTTTTGGGGGAGAGACATTGATATTATACATAAATAAGTGGAATTAGATGATATTATATTTATTATCTCGTATAACTTACTTAATTTAATGTAAAAATATAAATCTAGACATAAATATGTAATTTAAATTAATATTGGAATAATGCTTAATATAATTAATTATAACCAAAAATAATTTGCACACTAAAAATGGTAAATGTGAGATTCGATATTTATAAAATAATTCCGGTCTACGCCCTGCCCAGGTTCGTTAATGTGGTGAAACTATAAGTAACTGTATAAGGCCTATATCCAACAACAGCACTACATGGTTAAAAAAATGGATTTCAGTGGCACCGTGAGTGGTAATTAATCAGTTTCCTACTCAAAAGTCATTTGCCATAACTGTGGCCAGTGTATAAGTACATATTTCTACCAAAAGACTTTATTACTCACAACTTTACTATAAATTATGAAAATTGGTTTAGGCTATATAATAAAGAAAATATTTATTAGCATTTAGCAGAAAATGTGTGGCGAATGAAGTTATTTTTAACGTATTCAAATTTGTAACTATTTAATATTTTGCGTGCCTTTAACCCTTTTTATGTCCACTGCTGGCCATGAGTCTCTCCCCTAGGAAAAGCTCTGGAGCATACTCCACCACGCTGCTCCAATGCGGATGAGTGAAGAGGGTAAGCGGCGAACCCATGTCGGATGTTTTCAAAGCTAAGATAAGATAAGGTCTCCGACAAAGTTTGTCGACTATCATGTGATAACAACCGGGACCAACAACTCAACGTGCCCTCCGAAATGCAATTTATGCATGATGATGATGCCGAGATGAAATTTTGCCCTAACTACCGACCGCGCCGTTGTTTAACTTTATAGATCGGATCTACACAAGCCGCGGGGCTAAGCGCGCTTCGTTCAATATTTTGTTTGCTATTTGTTTAATCAGCGGCAAGGTGTGGTGTTTGGGGCACACGAGACACACAGGCCGCGGGGCTATGGGCTTCGTTAATACTTCGGTGTGCGATTTGTGAAATCTATATATTAATACGTGAAGCAAAAACTTTGGACCCCTTTTTACAAAAATTGAGCGGACGGAGGAGTATGAAATTTGGCACATTTATAGTTTATATGTAGGAGAAGTGCAGAACGCTAACATTTTTTAATAATAATGCGTATAAACTACATTAAATCAATAAATAAAATATAACACACACTACCATTTCACACACATAAAACTGAATTAAATAAAACATTGATTATTTACGTCCATACAATTAGTGACAAGTAGTCAAACAGTCGCATAGACTAGAGATTGTCAGCAAAGAACTGAGAACGGGTCCAAAGTTTTTGCTTCACGTATTAATACATAGATATTATGATTACAATGATGACAACACTTATATTATGATAAACGGCTCCTCATTCATTATAATTTAAAACATTCGGGAATTACATTAAAAATTGAAAATAAATTAAAATGTAAAATTTTGATAAAATCGTTATAAAATTAATAGTCTTGCTAAAGATAGGAACCACAAATTCTCTAGTCGTTTTAAAATAAAATATGCACCCAAGCATTTTGCCATAATCTATATCAACGCTTAAAATGTAGTAAACACATCAACCTGTCGTTTTTAATTTCCAAATTACTACAATAGATTTTTAAAAAGTTTGCACCACACAATTTAAATAATCATTATTGTATGAGTACTTAAAACGATACAATTGAAACCTTATAGCAGGTGACATTAGAAAGAAATTCGGTCAACACGATAACTTTTTTGTATTGGTTTATAGTCTTCGATATTATTAAATTGTTACCGAGTTCTATCTTCACATTTAATATATTTTTTGATGAATTATATTGCCTATTCATGTCGTTTAAGATAATAAGCGGTTCTGCTAGACAAATTTATTACACACAAAACCTATTACGATTTTAATTCTTTTTATGATACTGTTGTTTACTATTTATCAGGGTTCCGTGATCTACAGGGCGTAAACAGAACCGTATAATAAGGCTGTCATCAGTCTATGACATTATCATATAAATCGTAATAGGTAGGGACTTGAAATATTTACTACTAAAAAAATTAAGTGAATTGAAAGGTTTCAATATAATCGTTGATATTTATGTGAATCAATGCGATCTACGAGTATGTTACCATAGCGGTGACCCGTGGACCTACATTATGTGTGATATAGCAAAAATTTGTGAGGATATCTGACGTATTTGTATATATTGCGCTTGTTGCCACAAACGTGTTATCGTTTGCCGATTTTTAATCGGTCCTAATAACGGTGTTACGGAACCGTTTGTGCTTAAGTCCAACTCGCACTTGGCCCATTTTATTTTATTGTTGTCATTTAATTTATGTTTAATTTTCTTGTTCTGATGAATGGGTTAAACACTTAAGATAGAACTTAACTTCTTAAGCACTTATCTTGAACACAATAGTTCGTTAGAGGAATAATATTAATGTGACCTTTATGTATTTACGTATTTATCATTTTGATAAAATATTCATACATATTTTTCGTCAATAAGTTATTGTGTCGCATTACAAACAAAAGAAACAGAAGTCCAGATCGACTACAAAGCAGTTCTAAATATGTAATAACGTATAATTTTTGCAAAACCACAATTCTATCGGTATTTTCGCTCGCAATACAATTGGGCGCAGCTGCGGGACATTATTTTAAAATAATCATGTTTACGTGGAGCGCGCACGTTTGAGCTTATATTCGACCTGTGTTTTGAATACCTTTTGCTGCGGTATTTGAGGGTTACGTGTAAAATTATTTAAATCGATAAACATTACAGTATACGACAGTATACAGTAGAAGAGCTAATAAAGTAAAAATATATGATTGAGGAGTGTACATATTATCATTAACGCGTATTCCTCCCACTGCTGGGCACAAGTCACTAAGAATGTGAAGGCGACTTCATACATCTTTGATAACTTGTGTGGAGAACTCACAGGCGTATAAACTTCGATTTGAACCCCGGATATGACGGCCGAAATTTATACCAATGAGCTATCACTGGAGGTATGCAGTAAATTTATTGAAGGTGAGTGTGCGTGCTCATGTGCCAGTTTGTGTGTGTATGTGTGTGTGTGTGTGTGTGTGTGTGTGTGTGTGTGTGTGCGTGTGCGTGTCTAGAGTCATGGTCAGAGGTCATGAAAGGTAATGCGAAGTTAAATAATTCTTTCTGATATGATTAATGTGTACTAAGTTTACTTATGCTTTGTAGTGTAAAGTACTAAGTCAGAACGTCAAAATGTACTGCATTGTATAATCGTTAGATCAGCTACTTTGCGGTCGAAATGACTTAAACAATGGTATTTTCAAGTATGTTTTTGGCTTTGTTTAACAGATGTTAGTTTTCCAAAACAAAGATACATCCACCCTAATGCAGTAACGCAAATGGAGTAACGTAAACACAACCGATGTAACTAAGTTACAGCAGAACAAAGCACGTGTAAACATAATTACTAAGTATCAAAGCTGAAATGTAATTCGCCTCCGAAATATCCCGCGAAGGTATATAAAAGACCAGCCGAGCGCCAAACGAAACTAAGTTACAAAATTATAATTGCGTGTCTTCTTAACGGACTTGATACACTGTCAGCAGTTTGCTAGAGATTTTGGCGGATACATGTATATTTACCAAGATAAAGTCGTTGAAATGACTGATTTCAATCGCAATATCTACATTTTTTGCTAAATAGTTTTAGTTTTAGCAGTAGTCCTAGTTTCTGAACTACCAAGTCAGGTGTCGAAAAACCCGCTAATATATACTAGTGTATCTCCGAAATGTAAGATTTTATGCCAATGAAATTAATAGGGACTCCTTTAAAAATTGAAAATTTTGTAATACATTTATAACAATTTTTAAAAGGCGACATATATTTTCATAATACGTCTGGATTTTTTTTTTATTACCTAAGCGTATGTTAGAGAAATAAAATGAAGGATTTACCGATTTACCGATTTATCGAAGTTACCGATTAGCGAAGAGAGAAAAATCTTTTATCGCTAGTCTTTAACCGCTTGAGGTACATCCGGTCTGTAAGTACTCTGATGTAATTACGCTTCGTCTCGCTTATCTCCAAAAGACTTTTCCTTTACCGCACCTAACTTCAAGTTTATCAGGTGAAACTTTCTCGGGAGCAAATTGAAAATTTTACGATGCCAACCTCTGGTGCGAATTAATTGTGTTATCAAATATTAATGCGGTATCTTGGCTCGTTTAATTGCCGTGTTGGAGTTTCGAGAATTTCTCAGTTACGTCGCTTCTGCGGCCGGCCTCGATTTATTGATTTGCGAATTAATGATCTGTTTTATGATCATTTGTTTATAAGATTAAATCGATTTTTAATATCAACTGTGCTGATTCGGTTTTGATGTGTCAAGGTCAGTAGAACTGTTTATTTGTGACTAATTCATCAATGTTTTTGTCTTAGAAATTAAACTACTTACGAGTAAATGTTATATATTTATTTTTGATACGATCTAAAATTGTGTTATTATTAATTTTGTGATGGTAACAATATAAACACTGCGCACAATATTGTACACGTCTGTAGTATGATTTGATCATCATAATAAGAATTTTGGACCTATGTACGTGTCCCTAAATCAATTGCATATTCGTCGGAGGATGAATATCCATCGCTATCAACTAGACTCGTGGCAGCCCTCGGCCGTGCTCTATGGTCCGATTTGCGCGTTCTTCTTGCATTACCAGGAGGAAGTTCGTTACAGATGCACCTACTTGCATCTATAACGAACTTCATCCTAATGTATTCTCGGAACGCTAAGACATGGAGCTTCAAACAAACACAAATACATGTACAAAAAGATTTTCTGTGCTGTGCTTTGTTTTCCTCTGCTATTGCAAGTATCTAAGTGGCGACATTGACTATTTTCCATCAAGTAGTCCGTCTGCCTTATCACTAGCCTAACTATCCCCGCCGGTATCCCCGATTGACCCGTCGTAATTCACCAGTAACTGACCTAAGCCGAGGTCCGCACCTCACAGGAGGTGCCCTTGGGTCAGCCGCAATCCCAATTTAATAAGAGGAGGACAGCTAGGTTTCCGACACTTCGCTGGGTCCGTAACCTTCCTTCTCTCTAGCGAAGGCAGATGGTCAAGGAACCCATAAACGGGGACTAAAACCAACCCTTCCCGATCATAGTCTTTTATCCTCCTAGGCTTGAGCCCCGTCAGGGGCTCGCCTCAAAAAAACAGGTGAAGCTGTCAAGGTCACTATGAACAACAGCACAACTACACAATTCGAAAAAAATAAAAACTAGCTTAACTCTTAGAAAATGTGTAGTTTTTTACAAAATGCATTGATATCCTTAAGTATTGAATATAATTTCAAAAGAGTTCCTTTACAGGGTCTTCAATATAATGCGTTAGAGAAACGCGTTGACTCATTATGGTACACACAAATGTATCTAAGGACAAAGAAGTATTTAAGATGCCTTTGAATACCGTGCACTCCAAAACCCAGGTGAGTCACACTCACAGTCTTGACCATATTTAGGTACTTCGAACACGATTTAAAGCAATAACAAAAGCTCTCCAGAAATAAGTGGCGTTATTTTAAAATGGCCACCTTCCAATTAGGGTGGGTTTGTGGAAAGTGTGTACAGTCAGAAATACAAATAAAGACGTTAAATTTAGAGACGCGGTCGGAGCACCTGGCGCCGCGGTGCGGCACGTGGCGTTTTGTACCCAACTGTACGGCGGAATTATATAGAGATGTGATTTGGCATGTCTAGAACGACAACGAGTATTCACAACATATTTCTCAATCTTCTACCACCCGTACTCCTAGACGATCCCCTTTGTGCGCGTAAAAAAATCGATTTAGAAAACTATTTGTAGGTATCATATAGCTTAAAGTCTTCATCAATGAAGGAGTTATCAAATTCTGTTAATGACAACGTGAAAAAAGTATTTCAACAGCGATTCTCACGTCGTCAAAGGCCGATTTATTTAAGTTGAATACGATTTTAAAATTTGTGGTAGCTGTTTGATAATAGTTACTGATGTTATGCTCAAGTATCATTCTGAACAGTAATTCTGATTTTCAAAGTAATTAATTTATGTATTTAACAACGCAGGATGAGTGTTAATTTGCTATGAAATATTTAGTGGTAACAACAGCTCGTCGCTTATACATTCCGGTATGCGTTGTACTGGTCTTAAATACCCCCTGTGTATTTATTCCGGTACTTTTACCGGGAACCTGGCTCGCTCGACTAACTTCTTTCAAAGTGGACACGCCGGTATACTCCGGTATTATTTGCAGATCCGATTGGCGAATTACTTTTATTTGCCGGAGTGCCGTGCCTTTATTTCTGTTTTACTTTTTATGGTTATTTAAGCATTAAAACACAGTAAAGTTTTGTTGTTATTTCTATGGATAATTACATAGGTACATACTTATTTATGGTTATAAAATCGGAAAAGTGCAAGTCGAACTTGCACTCGACGACAACGGATTTACAGATTTCGAAAAAAAAAAAGACTAAGATATCACGATACATGAGGGCATTCGCACATCGCCGCAATGGCTACATAGATGTTGTGGATTCACATAGGTTAACTATTATTATTTTTTAAACCTTTCATTTCAGCGACAGCCCTATCTAGGTCCCATTGGCACTCTAACACATCCCCACGTTATTTTTTAATTAATGAATCTAATCACTGTATCTCGTATTACCGACGTTCACATGTCTCAGCACTCTGTTCCCGTCACATCGAAAGGAGCGACATTAAATTTTCAGTTTCTCAGAATTTAACCGCGATCTGAACTGTTTATGACATGTACATATTGACGTCATTAATCGAACACACCTAACTTGCGGCTCCCCACCGGCATTTAGTAGCAACTGGTGTATTTCCAGCAGCCAATAGTTGCCAAAACGAAAATGTTCATTCAATTTATGGTTCATTCAATTCCCTGAGTATTGGATAGGTTTATTATGGCATACCTACTAAATTCATAAAAAGTATAGTGCTTTTAGACAACATTATACAGAGTTAATTACCTTCATGTCTATCAATTAAATTGTGCTAAGCTTTAC
>DWJS01000387.1:0-11634 GCA_018248975.1 Codatractus imalena | reverse complement strand
GAATTGTTAGATGTATATAAATCAATTGAACAATTTTTTTTATTCAATTACAATATTAAAATTGGATATATTTTTGAAAATAATGTTACGTGGCTTTTAGATTTAAAAGTAATTGGTTCTGTACAGCGATTTGTCATATTCTATCGCTATTAAAATATATACGAAAAGTCGCTTCCACAATCTATCACAGGTGTAATGATGCTATTCCTTTGATCAAAGAAAACAGAATGAATCAACATTAATATTCCTCATGCGTAATATTTCTATGATCATAGATTAGCCACTTTCGTTTTAATTATTTCGATGTTTATGTTTATCTGTGGCACATATCTGTGACAGTCGAGTGGCGCGTAAATCAAACGTCACAATATCGAATGGTGTTTGAATTTTTTAAAGGAGGGTTTTTCGGCAATCGAACGTCTTGTGTTAGGGCGAAGTTCGTCGGAATTTATTTTTAAATGTGAACTTTACGACGATTATAATAGGACCGTTCTAATTGTTAAGCTATGTGCGATCTGCATTCATAAATTTGTCATCGATAGTGATCTGCGGAAGCGGTCGCGTGCGCCCGCCGCACTATTAAACATGGACTCCAACAACTTTATTTTTCGGTTCCAAAACGACGTTATTTCATAATAATACATAATTTACTAAAACAAAGACGTTCGCTCGCGAATTTGAATTGTAAACGAGTTATCGTCACACTCGTATTGATTCGAGTGCCAACATGACAATCGAAATTTTATACATGCGATATTTCCATTACATTAAAAGTACTTAGAAACGTAAAGTATAATTTTAGTGATCCAATTTACAAATACACGCGCCAAAAAGTACTTTTTAACGCGTGCATTTAAATAGTAAGGGTCACGTGATTTATTTGGCCGTTCCGTTCCGATAAGAACGGTAGACGATAAAATTATAAAACGGACAGGTGCTCAATACAAACCGAACTGAACACGCCGCAAACAATTTTATCACTGTCATAAATATAACAAAACTGTAAGATCACCCTCACACGCGTAAAACTTTTTAAACACTCGAAAACAAATTTAATAGAGACCCACGTGAAATGTACTGGTTCTTGCTGTGTCGTATTAAAGATCATATTCGATTGTTTGTTTATTTGTGAACGTATCGTTAAGTTGGTCGGTGAAACGAAAGTCAATACCAAAAGGTAGTAAAATCTATCGTGCATCGAAAAGGAGGTTTCGTGACAGAAAACTTCGCCAGTTCCCTTTCAATCGATGCCTTTTAGTTCGGCGTTTCTTTTTACGGCCTCATTCTAGGTTAATTATTTATTGCCATGCGAATGTTTTTTTTAAAGATAATTATTTATTTATGGATACATTTACTATGATATATTACAATTTCTAACGTACGTAACGTGCTTTTAACTATTAAACTTGTTAATTCAATTTTTTAATGTTAATATAGCCCTAAGTAAGATTAAATTGATATGTAAACTCCATCGGATGTAAGTACAAAGGCATCAAAGACGCAATAAATCGCCGCAGTATGAATGAAAACATTCCAAATCGAAAATTTTGTATCTGTCGGAGTTCGGTTGGCGGGCGCTTACATTCCTTTTTTGAATTCCTTCCCCTTTCTTCCTCCTTTTGTTGCTATAGACGCGTTATCGACACTGAACTTTGTGCCAGATATTAGTCATACTTTCATACGCTTTTATTTCTCCTGCTTGTTTATTTTTAATCTGTTGCGGTTCCTCTTGCCCTTTGAACTGCGCTCGACGTTCGGAAATTCGATTATTTCATTGCAGTTCTTTGATTGATGGGTTTTTGTGTGCTGCGAGTTGTTCTTTGTTTCTGAACGTGTGCTAAGTGCTTTTTGACGCATTAAAGTAGACGTACCTATATTTTTATGCTGAATGTTTTGTTTACCTTTGTTGGTTATGTCTTAAAAGATTGTCATTTATCCACGAAAGAACGTCTTTAAACCATAGACGTTTTTTTAAAATTTACAGATAAATAAATAATGCATTGTCCACTTAACGACAATTAAAACTTGTCCGTTTGTTCGTTGCTTATATAACGTGAACTTAGCGTGTCAAGGTGGTGATAAAAAACGAAAACATCAAGTAATTTCGTTAATACATCGATCAGTGTAATAACGGAAATCGAACCCATAAAAACCGTAGAACTCGAATTGACAATTTCATAGCGCCATTAAAGACACTTACGACACGAATGTCTGGCGATTGTCGATTCAATTCAATTGATTCGAAATAGGTAGCGTGTGACCAGTGTGTGACAGTGGCACACTGGACACTTTTTGTTACAAACGGACACGCAACACACTTTGAATTGTTAGAGAATTGTGAGAACCGCCACCAATCCGCATTGGGGCAGCGTGGTAGCCTCCAGGCCTTTGTGGGGAGACTTGTGGCCAGTAAGGGCACATAAAAGGGTTGCAGGTAACTACATGGCACTGAGATGATTTTAGATAGACCATCAGGGGGAACCATAATTTTGGGGGACTGTGGGTTTACACTATTGGGGCCCCCAAATTAACGGTTCACCTAATTAAACAGACTAATTGAAATTTTGTAAATAAAAAAATTAATAAAATGTAATATAATTCAAATGATGGGGGCCCCTTATTTCCACGGGACCTGAAAATTCGTCCGTGTAGACTTCGGGTTGTTTTTTAATTTGAACTAGTTTATGCTCCAGCGACTTTCATTCCCCATTCATCTTCTTCATGGCTTTTTCTTGACAAAAAGTATTTGTTTGGGAGGTGCGTTTCACCCAGCTTAGGCTACATATTGTGAAGATAAACATTAAAATAGACCGGTAGACATTTCTTCCGTCTTTTGACGGCGTGATTTTATAATTTCAATAAAGTAATTTTTTTAATTAAAAATCACCATTCAGTGTAAATCTGATTATAATTTGGCTGTAACCAATTCATTATAATCTTATGTTTTCACCAAATCTTCATTCATGTGTAATCCGCCTTACGGCAGGTGTTGCCATACTTAAATTGACACAGTGCTGACCTCTTGCGAAAATTAATCGATTATCGCTGTTTTAATTCATTTCACAGCTTTCATATGTGACGAAAAATGTACTGATATTATATTAAATGTCATTAGGGATATTAATTAGCGTTTCCCGTCAAAATAATAGTGTTTTCATATCGTCTATTTGCGAGATGCAAGCGCCCACTCCTCACAATACGTTTCAGTTTATTTTTAAAGAGATATTTCTGCCAAAGACTATTCAAACATTAATGGCTGCATTTATAGATAATAAACTATTCATATGCTCGGTATTAACTGTTATGTTGGTATTGTGAGATCCTGAAGCAGTTTCTTTGTTAACGAAAGATTTCATGGGAGTGATAGTAATTTATTGACGTCCAAAAGTTAACCAAACTTATGCGAAAGTAACTCTATCTGATAAGTTGTCAAATAGCTGAATTCATTTAGATGAATTTATTTTAGAGATACATGAGGCCTTGGAGTAGGGCATAAGTTAGCGTTGTCGCGAAAATAAAATTTAGAGGTAAAATAGGATAAAAGATACCATGGGAACCAATCACTTCTTGAATTAGGGATATATTTAAAAAGTAGAGCAAGTAACTCGAAGAACGTTTTTCACGCATACTAAATTTAAACGGTACTCTATGGTGCCACTGAGACGCCATCAACACATTATTTCTGCCTTGTATCGGCAGTGTAGTGATATACGTTCCTCAATGCATTCCAACATAGCCTACAGGAGTAATGTGTGGTGTTCCTTAGATAGGGGTTCAATTTTTACTGTAGTCACTCACTATCGTGCTTACTCGTCTCCAATCCCAATTACAAAAATCCCTGATTTATCTGTAACAATTTTGTATAGTCTGTGATCTTTTTAATTTTACAATGTCTTATTTTTGTTATTAACTAATTGATTACAATAATTATATAAATAATATGAGTATTAGATTAAAATGTGCAGACTACATTTCCTTTAAATTGAACTACGTTTAGACTCCATAATATACCCAATAAAGTATGAAATTTGAACCCACAGGAAGTAAGAACACCGTCCATCATCAAAATAATGTCAAGTCCAAAGATAAATTAAGTAGATAGGTGGGATCTATTTTTGAAATATATAAATACGTACGAGGCACTCGAGGGGATAATAATTAGACAATTTATTATTCATTAGGGTTTTAAAACAGTGCGAGATGACATAATCGTAGTAAAAAACGCGGGAAAGACAAAGTTGGTAAAAAAAATTGTTTATGGCCTTAAGTTTTAGTGGGGTGACTGAAATGAGTCTTTATGAGGGAATATAATATATAAATCTATCGATTTGAACAAATGTCTTTTATTTTCTTGTGCTTTATAATAAAATTCGATAAACTTAACATTATTTCGTAATTTTTAATGTGTAACTGTTTTTTTTAAATGATAAATAATGTCTTCAAACGCATAGTTTCATAGACAGTAATTTTACCTCAACGAAATAAAAAAAGAAAAAAAAGAAAAAAATATAGAATAAATGCCACTAATTTAAGTAGATACGAAATTAATGTAACAAAACTGCAACTAAAAGTATAAAAATATCATTACAAGCAAAAATCGTTGTAAAATTTGATTATTGCATTTAAAATTGTAAAGATGCATGCATTAATTTTACTATTTTGGTATTTCGTTTGCCCTTGAGGGGAACCGAAAGACATCGGAAAACGAATATGACATTTCAATGTTTTTTCCCCGCTCCCTCGAACGGTGACCACGCTGCTAGCTAAAAACAGGAATAAAAAGATGTAATGGCTTTAAATAAATATGTGCTCTGGTCACATTATTCGATAATGGATCGGTTTCAAACTAACCATGAGGCCCGACAAGACTTAACACGTCACTGCTCCCGACGCACCTACGCGGCAATGACGCGTATGTGCGACGAGGTCAATGGGTCAACAACTATCCAATAATTACCAGGATTGTGTTTAAAGGCCCAGCACCAGGAACGTCCTCTCAAAGCAGATATGCTTAGCCACTAGCAGTCCCGTCCAATTCCCGAAGCCAGACGTGGCTTAACATTGTAAATCAGTAATGACCTACACAAGCTCTCTGGGTGCTGGGCGCTATGGGACTAATTACAAGATTATTTCTGAAAACTATTACTTTATTATTATAACTTACTTTTTATTAATATTTCTATTAATGTATAAACATAAAATTTCAATTTTCAAATTTTGATTCAAATTAGAAACCCTATTTAGCTATGTCAGTTTATATGTTGCGAACTGTACTGAGGCAATGGTAACTTGGTATTTTGATTATTTACGATCAAATTAGCATTTTCCTACTATTTAGATAAATATATAATCCACTCATCAGTGCACCTTACATCGAGTTCCAGGATAAAATCCTGACCATTAAGTTATCTAACAGTTGTATATAAATGCATTCCCGGCTTGTGTGGTTTAATTGCATCAGTAATGTAGGTTAGTGTATTGTATTTTCGTGAAAATATCCTGAGTAATTGTCGTTTAATCCCCAATTAGGCTCAATTAAGCAGAAGCAACCCATTTAATATGTATATTCAACCATTCAAAAAACTCCCATGAAATTCCACAGTGATACGATCAATGAAAGCGCAGAAGGAAACACCGAATCTCCCATCTTCGCTATACACGACACTCGGCTAATACGCCGTTAAGATATCAATCAATACACGAACGACGCCGCGGCAATAACATTAGCATTGAAATAGTCAGTAGATGCGCCAGTCCCGGTTATGGCATCCAGCCACCGACGAAGTAACTAAATAGAGTCTTAAGACGCTTATGCTTATAGACAGCTCTATAGTTGAATTCCCTGTGACCATGGACACACACAAAGATTGAGACACAAACAATGAGACCCAGAACAGAAAACTTAATTCATAATTTAGAAATCTGTCTGGTCGGAGTTCGAACTCGGAACGCACTGCGCGTCAGACCAATATGTTGACCTTGATTCAAAAAATATATCTTGTTCGAAAATTGTCCAACTTGTACGCCATTACAGTAAAATTAGTTAAAATTACTTTTGACCTTGCAATTCCCGGTAATTGACATTTACATTTGTATTGTAATGTAAATTTAACGTAACATAAACGTTAAGGTAAAGTTTGTGTAAAATTAAACTAGTAAATCAGCATTTTGATACATTATAAGATGGAATTTATGGAGTCTATTTGATTACTAAGTCCGTGTCCAGAGGATAGCTGAACAAGTTGGAGACGTAAGTTGAATATATTGACTCTACATTTGAGGACCGTTTTGCGCAGGGTTAGCTACTGAGTGGCGTCCTTGTTTTGGGTTTAATATCATAGTAAACGCGCGAAAATAGACCCATACATGTAATAAACACATATTGCTTACTGGAGCTTTATTTATTTAGTTAATATTATTGACAAATTAGTAACTGCGCTGTTATAAATTACTAGGCTGTTCCCTAGATTTCACATGATTTTTTAAGTTTTTCGTACTATTACTTAATCGTAGAAGTACTTAATCGTATTTTTCAGTCATATCTTTCATCTATTAGGTCAGTTTTTATATTTTTAGCTATCTACTGACTGACCTCTAAAATTGGACCCTGCTTTAATATAAATTGTACTTGAGACGAAAGTTCACTATATAATGGATATAGTTAACTGAAAAAATGTGTTTGTGTTTAAATTTAGATTCGTAATGACTCATCGAAATCGGTCTAGCCTTTTTTTGTGAGGCTAATATAGTTAACAGATAAACTACAGCTTTATCATGGCCGCTACTGTTTATCCAAAACATAATTATGTGTACGTTAGGCACAGTGTTTAATTAGGCGTGTTAAATTTAAAAGTGATCCGAAGTTTTGCGCCAAAATGTTTTTGCGCCAAAAGATGTTTGCGAATTGTCCTTTACTTTTTGTTAATAATTTCTTGTATTCCCCTATTTACGTAGCCAGGTTGGTAATTCTAAGCAGAACGAACCTCATATCATTAGCTTAAAATTAACATTACTCCGGCAACCTCCTAATTCACGCCTGCCCATCCATAATTATACGGAATAAGGTTCAAAATGCCACAATTTGCACGCAAATGTAATCTTGACCTCGGTTTGCAAGTATAGTTTTTGCTGATCAATTATTCCTATGATGTACGAATTAGAGTCGAGAATCGAGTGCTCGTGACGAGTGGAGTGGGGTTTGTTGTGCAAGGGATGGCCTGTAATGCGACAGTTTGTAAGCATGAGCCTCAGACGAGAGGAGATAGGAGGTGGGGGCAAAGAAATACAAGTTGTTTCGACTACGTACCTGAAGGTCGTTGACTTAAATATTTATCTATTTCCCGCTTATCTGCACCGGGAACTGTTTTTTGCCTTTGTTTTCCGGGAAAGCTTATAGACAATTCTTACCTAACGATTATCGGCATTCCTCTATGTAATGACAGGACTGTGATGTGACACAATTCTGCTGAGCCAGGATTCCGGGCAACCCACTTCGACCTAGTGCTTTTTACTTTTTCAGTGCCAAAAAATCTTATTTTGTAACAAGCAATAATACTTATATTTTTTAAATTTGCATGTCAATTTTCGTATCTAAAGCACATAAAAAGGATATTGACTTATTAATACATAAATGATAATGAACAATAAAAAATCCTGTTAAAATTAAGTACATATTGACACATATGATCACATGATTTTTACATACTGACATATATAGAGCAGATAGTTTCGAATTTCAAAACCTTTGTCCGTAAACTAGAAGACGCAAAAAATTGGACCAAGAGGGTAAATGATCTCCATACAACATGACAAGTACATACTAAGGTACACTCAAGGAATAAACACAGAAAAAGTCGTCTCATTAGGCACAATCGCTGATTGGACAGCCAAGTCGAACGTTCCTAACTTCATTTCCCGCTAATACGACATCGTACGTTATGCAATGAGCGATCGGTCCATTCCGATCACGTGCCCCGACCGCCTCGGGCGCCTAATTAAAAATCGACCGATTTTTGTTAGCGAGTGTACATTTGTTACCCCCCACCACCCCACTCGATAATCGTGTAAAACAGGGCGTGGGAGGTTTTTTAAAGAGTTCCTCCGGCTGATTTGAAATGTCGACTAATTAGAGCGATTGTTTCGATCTTCGAGAATTTGCTTTTTCGTTAAGATTTTCTTTTGATTGCGTGGCTCAGCAAAAGGTAAATTGTCGATAATCTTACCGCCTACAGATCTAAGTTTTCCGTTATTTTGTTTATTAACAAGCCTTAAACTAAACTTAACATGTACCAGATTATATTAAAATATACTGCCTCCTTTTTTTAAATATCGTAAAAAGTTACATTGAATTAAAATTTAACTTTAAATATTACATGTTGATTCCGAAACGAAGTCTCACTACGACTGACTATATACTTAGGGAACTACCGGACCTTTCAGATATGACATCTTTAAATTAAGCCAATGTAAGAACTACGATAACACATGCATACTACTATAAAAGATAAGTTGATTGCTAAACATTGCAATGTAGCTTTTTATGTGACTGCATAAATGAGTTGTGGGTTCCATTCTACACAGAAGCATAGTTGTGTGCGAAATTCTTACCAAACCCGAACCAGACCAGTACTCAGGAGGACGTAAAGTAGGTGATGATTAAACATACGACATCAGACAGTTTACTCAACCAACACAAAAATACAGAACATAACAAAGACTGATCAAGCCACACTGTCAGTTGTGCGCCAGAGGAATATATTTTTTAAGCGCGCCGCACACTGGGATCGCATCGCGCCTTTACAATCGCCGAGCTGACGTGGCCAGACCTCCGCATGCAGATAGGCTGCTACCTCGGTAATAAGAGGCAGCGGTTTAACTTAGTAAGCGACTAAACGCTAGACAAAAAAAAAACTATTGTATTATTATTCTAATATACACGCATATTTTGAATTCTTACTTAACACAATTACTAGTAGACTAAAGATAAAGAACCCCTTAGCAAGTGCCAAGTGGTTTATTTGATTACGTTGATAGATATATGAGATTAATATGAGAGAAAATTGTTGTTTTTCTACAGTTTAAAGATTTTATCACTTGCGATGTATTGTGTAATTAGGTATAGTTCTTTCGAAGACTACAAAAGTAATAAGCGTATTAAATATTTTATATTTTAAGCTTTGGTTAATAAAAAAATATTTTACATTATAAGTAAAAGTAGCGACAAGTTTTCCTATTAGGTGATACCCACCACAGTCGATTAACCCGCTACCGCATCCGCTATCACCAAGCGATTACCGTTAATTCGGGAACACACTGGCAATTTCCCGGCAGCGAAATAAGCGAATTAAAATCGCCTCAAAGCAACTGCTCGCAAAGAAACGCCTGCATACACTGAGCGGGGTTTATTTTTAGCTATTTATGGAGGTTTGCGAGTAGGTGGGGTGAGTGACGCCGGACAGCCTTTGAGCGGGCCGGGTCGTGTGCGTTTAGCAAAAATTACGGAAAATGGAACGGTTTTTGTGTTTATGCTTCATAGTTTTATCATGTTACACCGGGTGGTATTTCTTCTACTTGATTATAGCACAGGTTCGAAGGTGAAGTAATTCTTCGTAAAACAAATTCGAGATCGCTACCGGGTGTTTATCGTCCCTGTGCTTGAGTTTATTTTGACAAGTGCGAATGTCATACTGTATTAGCACCTAAGGGATCCCGACGTTAAGAGGGCTTAAGCTTATTAAGGTTGAATACAAACCAAACCAAACTACAACGACCATTGGCGAACATGTGTTTCCATATATGTTAGTCTTCCAAATTAATTTCCTCATCTATCATTGACGTAGAGTTCAGATTATTAAGATTTTCCATTTCAAGGATGTAAGCTTTGTATTTTAAACACTGTATGTTTCAGTCTTATCGATTTGATTCGACAATCAACTGGTCAATTGAAACAAGATTTTGAGACTAGATCAGTCAATAACTAATGAATTCGGCTTACAAATGTCCTTTGAACGAAAGGTGGTCAATTTATGGCCACAACCATATACACGGTTAACGCAATACCAGTCCCAACTAGGCCAAATCTGTTCCCAAGATACAGAAATCCGAGTAATTAATTTATTGACGGCAATTTGTACTTGTGTTTGACCGAAACGGACACAGATCGAGAGACACGCGAGTTGCAAAAACGGACGTTTTGACGTCTGAAGTCAATGTGGAGTCGTGGGTCTGGTAAATTAGACGTTAATTCGAATATCTCGGGTCTGAAATAAAACAGGTTTTAGCATTTACTAATCCTATTAATATTATTGTAGGCATTCCTCTAGCTGCAGTTTGCTGTGTTCGATATCGAGAGATGAGCGATACGCTAGAAATATTTACTAAAAAGCATTATCGTGGTACTATAAACGTAATTTATAGAAGCCACGTGAAATACATATAAAACAAACACCATACTAAACTAACACATGTGCCAAATTGTCCTCTTTCTGTGCCCTTCTTTTACATGTTTCAATGATAATGTTGAACTTGAAGATTATTCACAAAACATTTAAAACTTTCGACTGCTTAAAACATAAATGTTTTAAATTGCAGAATGTAATACGCTAAAAACAAAGGCACGATGGGCCCGATCACAATTTAAAACGTCAACCATAAATAGCGCACCTATTTACCCGGTTGAGACCTGTAACAAATTAACGCGCGTCACCGCGGCGCCGTTAATCAAATTACGCTACTGTCATATCTCATACAGTTGACGTGTATCCATCACAGTGACGCGTCGCCTCTTCCGCGATGCGCTAGTTTTATTGCACCTTTTATTACGATAAATATTATTATTGGATCTATTTTTGTAATTTGCGTCCATCGTAAGGAAATCAGTTATTTCTGTGACGCGTTACATTTTCACTGCGTGCTTTTATCTGATGAATGTTAAGATTTATTTATTTTTAACTCTGTCATATAAAGAGGAGCTTTATAACTCTAACGTGTTTGTGTACCTATGTGTCTATCTATGTGCCTGTAGCAATGTTATTTCTAAACGAATGAACCGATTTTGATTTAGTTTTTGTTTTGGTTGAATCGTGGTTTGACAGAAAGTGATCTAAATTAATTCAAGAAAACCTGTGAGAAAGGAAAAAAAATCGGAAATTGAAAATTGGGTTGGAAATTATTCGCTCATTTTCATCATCAGCTGAAGGTATTTAAAACTTTAAATTTAATATTGTCACTGTAAACTATGGACCTGTGCAATGTGTAGACGATACTAGTTTCTTAAAGATACCTTCGAATTATGTTATTTTGATTGATTGTATTATTCTCCTATTTCTTTAAATTTATTACTTTTCCATTATATTTGCGCAGTAGATAATTTTTAACAGATATTTATAAACATATATTTCAAATAAATGCAAGTAAAATGCAACTTACGTAAATTTATGAGCCATATGAATAAATGAAACTACATCCGGGGTCCGTACCTCACAGGAGGTGCCTTTGGGTCAGCCGCAATCCCAACTTTATAAGAGGCACAAGGCCAGGACTTCGGCACTTCGCTGTTTCCGTAACCTTCCCTCCCACTAGCGAAGGCGGACGGTCAAGGAACCCGGAAACGGGGACCAAAACCATCTCTCCCTT
>DWJS01000386.1:0-11637 GCA_018248975.1 Codatractus imalena | reverse complement strand
AAGTATTAATATTAATTCTCCTGCTATTAATAACGACTAGGGGTGACTTTGAACTCGAACCACTAAAGATTCTACCTTCAATTTATTTGTATACAGCATCGACAACAAGTGCCCAAGAATAAGCTTAGAAAGGCATGACAGATTTACTCTCTTGCAGGTCCGGGTTCGAAGACAAGCGTCTTTAATTTAGAGTTATGAGAAAATTAGAATTGAATTACCACTTTGTGAATATGGTAATCTACTTTACATACTTGCTTAATAGTAGCCCACAACGTCTCAGGTGTGAAGTCTACATGCTCTTAGTAAATAAGGTGGATTTTGTCCACCATCCTTCTTCATTCTTCATTTTAGAAGATAGACCATTCTTATTGAGACACTGCTACCTTTGAGCGCGCGACAAAAGGGGGGGAGCGGGGTTTTCGCAACGCGGAATCGAACGCATCGAGGGCACGCAACCGGTACAACGTGCTGGTGGCAAACAGGGCTGGCGCACTTTGAAATGTACCTAGGCAATAAACACAAATGTACTCCTACAGAAAAATGGTATTTGGTAAAACAGTATGGTGGCAGGCGTAGGGCTGGCACACTTTGAAATGAACAAATGTCCGTCTACAGAAAAATAATATTTGGTACACTAAAATCTTACTATTCCGGCACTTTAATAGACAGCTTGTATTCTCTTTATGAAATGCTTTATTTAATTCATTATGATTTTGTCTCTAGAATGCATAAATCCGAATCCTCTGGTTTTTAATAGTGAGATTCTACTGTGAAATGTGAAATCCAAATTCCGCTTTTGGTTTAATGCAATAACATGTCTACATACATACACATCAACACGTCTTCACTTAATAGAAAATATCATCTTCATCATCAAATCTTACTTTTGAGCCGATTGCCGAATGTAGACTCGTTAATTTTCGCCTTTTGTATGTCAATTCGTTTTGGTCATACCATCCATCGGTCCTTACAGCCTCGTAAGTTTACAGCAGGGATGCACCACGAACATTCAAGGTTGACGTTTGGGGCATACACTACTTAGTTGAACTTCGAAGCTTTCAACATTCCATAAGTTCACAATCACTCGAATGTTTGAAACGGCAGCCCTAGAAGGCTCAAGATAAGAAAAGTAGAGGGGCTCGTGGAGCGAATGAGGGGTCGTAAATAGGTCGCTGCATTCCACACTATTTGATTGACGAAGTATAAGAACAATCGGGATAATACCCTCTGAAGTATAGTATTAACTATAAGGCATTTTATTTTGCCATGCCATTTTAAAGACCATGTAACTAAAGAAGCAAAAGGGCATATACTTAATTCATTTTTAGTGTTCAGTCTGATTGTAGTTTCTTTTTGTTTGGTGTTTTTACTTAATAACACTGGTATAGAACCCTTAGTGTCCGACTTATACTTGGCCGATTTGTTTGTCGTTGTTGTCGTGGTCGTGTCGTGGCACCTATTCCTTGCCACGCCCTCTAACCACAACACAACCGCGCTTAACAAAGTAGAAATAAGTGTGGCATTGGTGATACCAGTATAACCTAACATTAGAAGTAGTCAACGGTAAGTAGGTTCTCTAGAATCTATTTAATTAATTCAAATGGATAGGAAACACAAGTTTATTGCACCTGTCGGAATACATTCATTTTACTGCTAACCAAGGGGACATTTTACCATTATAATGCGAAATTTAAGTGCTATGTAAGTAAAAATCAATTATCACATACCTACTTATCGATGAAAGAAAACGTGAGAAAACATACATGGCTAATCATACTTACTGAAAAAAAAAAGAAAATCAAAAATAAAGTCTAAAATGTTCACTTGTCCAGCGTGGACTATGGCCTAAACCCTTCCCACTCTGAGGCCGTGCCCAGACAGACAGACATGATTGATTATTATTAAAACAATAAGTTACCCCACTTATGATCGCAAAAAAAAACTTAACCTAATCAATGCCTATATTTGACATCACACATATAACAATTTAATAGGCGCTCGAAAATAGATTGAGACCGGAAATTGCTTTGTGGTACTGTCATAAAGTTTGTAAACTATTCAAGGATTTTTTGGTAGTATATTTTATGGAATGGAAGTAAACGAGCATGCAGATCATCTGATGGTAAGTAGTCACTGCCGCAATATTCTTATTGAAGAAAACATATGAAGTTGATTTGATTTTAATATTTTAACCGACTTCAAAAGAAGGAGGTTCTGTATTCGGCTGTATTTTTTCTTTTTTCAAGAGTGTTAATACAGCACTGTTTACTGGGTGAACCGATTTCTGGTACTTATCGCGGATTGCCAGTTAAATTTAATCAAAGTCTGACAAATAGTTTTGGAGATATCCTTAACAAGGCTTATTTAATTGACTTCGATTTAATTGATTATGAATATTTGTTACCTTATAAGTCCTTCATTTATCAATCGATATATTAGTGTATTTATGATGATCCAAGACTAGGTACCTAAGTTAGTAGGCGTTGCGACTGAAGTCGTATTTTTACGTGTTTAGCGAAGTAATTACTTAATGAAAATTAAATCCGCTCGTAAGTGGGCTTCCGAGGACATCTATAATCAAACACATAGAGGAATAAAGTCTTAGCTGATGTCAGGTAGGTTGCTATCTGAAAAATAAATTGGAATGTCTCGTCTATCTCTCACCATTTATATCAGAACACCTGCACTTCACACTACTAAAGTGGGAACAGGGGTGTGCCTGGTGGTGGTGTCTACAAATTAAATATTATCAGGATTTTAGTTAATCCGGTAATGTATGCAAAATTATCGGTGTTTATAAATGAGAAAAAAATGTTGAAAAAGGTTATTAAAAAGGCATTCGATTAATGCACAATTAGATTTAGACATCAAATGCCCTCGCTTAAAAGATGTAGGTAATTGTTATTTTCTTCTGAACAAAACTTAATAATTCTTGTATTAATTTGCAAAGCTTTGTAATATGCAAATATTATATATTTTATCTCGCGAAGCTCGCATGGCCTCGCAACTTATGTCAATTGTTCTACGAAGTTATCCTTAGCAGTCATTAAACCTTGTCGGGGGCAGTTTGAAAACATCCGACATAGGTTCACCTCTAACCCTCTACCAATCCACGTTGGAGCAGTGTGCTTCATGACATGTACTTCATAACATGACCTGTTCCAGTTGTGGAGAGAAACCGTGACCAGCAGTGGATCATAAAAAGGGTTGCAGGTAGCCATCTAGTAGCAAACCATTTCCTTTGGCGTTGGTCATTCTTTTGCGGCAATGGCCACTTAACATAAGGTTCACCAGTTTGTAGCTACTTTTATCCTAAACCTACAGTTGTCCTACTTCACCGATAAAGCTAGTGCTAATTAATTTTGTAAAACGCACATACCTCCAAAAATCTTTTATGATATTGTGATTGGTGGAACCAATGAAAATGAACCACCATGAACTCTGGTGAGGCCAATATTCAAACCACGAGGCGATGAGTACGTGTTTTCTATAACATCATAATACACTCATTCTTGTAGAAACTGTTAGGAACCTATTTAAAATAATGAAAATAGCTTTACATGACTCATTCCGAATCAACTTGAGCGCTTATTTCTTAGAAATACGAAACTCGAAACGTTCAGCCCAATTCGTTGCAAATTTCCAAAATAACCTCCGAGGAATTTGATATCGGAGGCCCGAAAATAAAGAATTTTTATATCGATATAAACGACGGAATGTGTAGTGTTGCAGGTGTTATATTAATCGAAAATCGTTGGAATGTCTGGTTTATACTACGTATTTCCTTTACCGTTAAGTGACTTTGAGTGAGTGAGTGAATTAATGTTTAAACAACACATAATAGAACACAAAATAATAGAATATCGAATATGTTGAATTCAGACGTGCGTAGGTCGAATGTGACACTGGAATATACCTACGTTATAAGTGTATCAACATGAATGTTAAATATAATAATAATGTTAAATAGCTATACTTGTTAAATATATTATTATAAATAAAAATTAAAACATTTTGTTGACCATGCCTGCAACGTATTTATGCGCCTACTGGCCACGAGTCTCTCTTCACAACTGAAGAAGGCCTGGAGCGAGCTCCACCACGCTGCTCCAATGCGGATTGGTGGAAATGTTGATCATATTTTACGTTAATTAAATGTATCCTCCATCCATCAACCTTTCGAATCACTAGTTTATTACGTTGTTTTAAGTGACTCGACATTGCAATGTCAAAGATATTCGAACACGAACAAAAGCGCACACCGTAATGAACTATAAAAAATATTGCACATTATCTCCTGTATCCCTGATGCAGTTTTCGGAATTGACCGGCAACTAGTTCGGAATGCGGCATGCAGTATGACTAATACAATCTTGGATCCACTGAGAATTTTCAAGCTGACTCAAAACCAATAGGTACCTAACCTACCAGTCGAGAATTCTTTACAATATTATGTTTTAATTATTTTTTAAACTAGATCAAAACCCAAAAAAAATGACTAATTTCCTGCACCTCTAATAAAAACAAAGCATAAAACAATCAATGTATCCTTTAAAAGAAGTCTTTGGCCCAAATTTCGTTTCGATTTGGAGTTCCCTCTTATTCGGTTTTCTTCTAAAACCCAGGTGCAACGCCAATTAAAAAAAACATGACATCATTTGAAGTAACAACAAAAAATCCGAATCGGTTTACAAATGACGCAGTAACGAAGTAACAAAAAAACATAAAACATAATTAAGAACCTACTCCTTTTGACATCTGTTGAAAATAAGTTCGCGCTTTATTATCTGTACACTTTCTTCTATCACGAGATGACGGTGTCTATGTATAGTTATAGATAAGCAAACCTTAAGCGGCGCCAGCGACCTGTTCCCGCCAAGTGACTCACGCGGTAATGGTTTCGCGGAATCGAATTTCGAACGCCCGGCGAGACCGTTGCGAAACAACGCATATCGTGTTATGATTTTGACTTTCGTTCGAGTTTGAGTCTGCGACGTGGGAATGCGACGAAAATTTTGCTTGGTTTTACCAATATCTTAGTACCTAATATACCGCTTTGTCGTACATTAAGTACAACTTACAACAACCATTTTAGGTTACCCTGTATGAAATTAAATAATTATTAAGCAATACTATACCATATGCAAATACTATACCGGCAACATCCGAGCTTAAAACAGTTTCAACAGCACTTTTCACATTTCGCACATGAAAGTCATACAAACCATTTCAATTGATCTCCCGCGCAAATGACAGCGCCTACTAACAAAGCTCAAGCTGGAGCTCTGATTCTAGCTTAGCGATTTTTATCAGTAATAGCCCAAAACTTTCCCTAATAAATGGTCTATCAAATAGAAATATATCTTGCCAAATTCGACCGCTACTTCAGAGATTAACGCGTTCAAACAAATAAATCATGAATCTTATAATTTTAGGTAAATATTAAAGATATCGCAATTTTAACTGGTAGTTGAATAAAACCGGACAAGTACCTTAACTATTAAGAACATGAGTGACAATAATAATAGTACGCTCTATAATTCTTAACGTTCCCTTAATAGTCTATTTCTAGAAGAATAAATAATTGTTACAAAAGAGAATATTTACTATTTCACCTCTTTTCATAACGGAAGTAATACAACTAACAAACGGTAATCAAATTTGGCAACTTTTTTTGTGGCGTGGAAATTTAATAATTGAATTGAATATTGTACAGAACTCGAGGGAATACTGAATATTGGGACCGCTTGCTTTTACCCGGCATGGTTAAAACCTGAAGGTCAATATAATAAACTCGAGCGGATAGGCGAGCGAAACTAGTTTAAAACTAAAAAAACAAAACGCTTATGTGGACGCAAAAATCCATGACCGTGAAGACTTCATCGCCATCAGAGATGAATCGATCGTTTAGACATAACAGGTTGCATACGATTTACCGATTAATCTACAATCTTAACCAATGTACAAAGTTTAGTAACGTCGGGCGCGGTCGGGAGTTGGATGGGTCACCACAAGTAGCCAAAATTCATGCGCGCTTCCGTGCTTTGGATGGCACGTTAAGTTGTCAGTCCGTTTGTTATCCATGGATAGCAGTCGTTAAGCTATGTTGGAGGCTTTACGGTTTAAAACATCCAACGCGGCCACTAACTGGTCCATCAATCCGCATTGGAGTAGCGTGGTGGAGTAAGCTCCAGGCCTGCAGTGGCACATAAAAAAGCTTGCAGCCAAATACGATGTACCAGGCGTACATAAGCCCTTAGAAATGTACCGACAATATTTTCCCGTGTTACGAAACCTACGTTCCGCGGGTCAGGTGAGCGTCGTCGGTCGGCATTTCGAATTTCATCCGTTCACGTACATTTTGACCCCGAGCGCGTTGCGACAGCAAAAGTAAGAGGCTGGATGCATGGCCGCGCCGGCGGCTGTAACCATTACTTTTTAAATTAATTTTTAATACTGTTATCGAAATTATACGTTCGAATTAATAAAGTTGTATTATGTTATTATGTACAGTTTTATATACACTGTTGTTTAGTTAGCGCTCTGTCGCGCGGCTTCGCTTGGTTTTGTTTTTTAAAGCAACACTAGAAATCTTAAAACATGTATAGTCGTTGGCGATAGTTTCTTTAAAATAGTTTCAACCAACTCCAAGAGCAGGCTATACATACAGACTGACAGTGACGTTAATTGTTTATAGGTATAAAACCTTTAGAAAATACAAACATCTTTTTTTCCAAAAGTTTAAATAAATACCATCCAGGGACGTAAAAACGCAACCAGAATTTCATCAAAATCAAACTTGTCGTTGAGTAAAACACACACGTACAAAATAATTATATTTGTACATAAATATTGTAGGACCATAGTCTTTTATGCCGCTGCCTCTCCGACTACATAATGTACATAAGTCTTCAAAGAACTGCGTGATTATTTTCCAACCTTTTAATAATTAAGGCTCTATCTTTAATATTAATCAGTTTTATGTCCCCTGGCAATAAAATCTGAAATAAGCTAGCCTTAAAACTGTTTTTTTTTTTAACTTAATACTTACGCAAACGCTACAGTGGATGTAAAATACAAGGTTTTAATTCCGATTTTCGTTTACATTTATTTAACAAGTTAGTAAAGTAGTGAGTAGTAGTGGTTGGTCATCATAGTACACACTGAAATTTTCAAGTATTCATTTATCACGGTCTATAAGATACAGTTCAGCAGACAGATCGAAACCTTATTGATAGGGTCCCAATCCCACACTTTGAGTACGGAACCCTAAAAACTATAATTAACATTGAATCACACTATTTCTTTTCAGCATTCAGATTTATTATTTCTTTTATCAGAAATAAAATATTTCTCTTTTGTTACTTCCTGCTCTGCGAATCCATTAGGAGCTGTCCATTCGTTTGGTTCTGATACGGCGACTATGCGTTGCATTTCTAATAGGATTGTCCTGTTTTGCTAGCGGATATTCTTGAAATTAGTTCGTTCTTTTCTCTTCGCGCTTTCGAAATTATTCTTGTTTTCTTGGAACAAGTAATGTAAAGGAAACAGAACTATTATTAAACTCATTCACTTTTTACATTTTCATGAAGAACGAAGAAAAGATGAAGAGTTCGTAGAAAAGAATATGTAACGTTTATATATTTTTGCCTTTATTATTAACACGTTGATATTCAACTGCCGGTCATGTTGTCAAAGTGACAGTATTTAGGCTACAGTCCACCACGATAGCCAAGTATTGGTGCCTTAAAACATTTTTTTTTGCCTGACGAATTGCTTATTTTGTCGAATTGTGTAGTTGCTGTTGTCCTTAGTGGCCTTGGCAGCTTCAACGGGTTTTTTGAGGTGCGCCCTAAGCGGGCTCAATCCTGGGGGGGACAGAAATCTTTGATCGGGAAAGGAAGGATGGTTTACTCCCCGTTTCGGGGTTCCTTAAACATTCGCCTACACTAGAGGAAGGGAAGGTTGCGGATCCAGCGAAATGCAGGGGTCCTGGCCACCTCTTATTAAATTGGGATTTGAGGATTGAGGATTGAGGTACGCTCACAGGAGGTGCCTTTGGGTCAGCCACAGGACCTCGGCTTACGAATAGCGCTGCTAAGTTCTAGTTTGAAGAAGCAAAAACATTGGACAAGTACACAACATGCATACAAAGTGTTTCGTACCTCAATTAGTAAGTTCGACCAGCTATTTTGAATGTTTATAGCGTGGCAATTATTATTTGCTAATTTATCAAAGGAAAATGCTTGGGAATGTCTCATTGAGTAACAGTGTTTGGTGACAATATGGTATTCATTTTGATCGGTATTTAAGTCATGTTCTTTTATATAATGTAGGAAACTAATATTATTTGAAACTCAATATATTTTAAATGAATTTTGAGTGCTGTTGTTAATAAATTTATATAATTTGTAAATTTTATTTTTTGTTTTTTATTTTATTTTTATTTGTATTATTTTAGGTTTAAGAGGAACCTCCGTTATTCCCTTTATAGGGTTTCCTTGCATAAAAAAATCGCTAAATTTATTTAAGTGCATATCGAGATCGGCTTACTTTGATACATATAAATCTTTCTAATAATCTTTTTTTCTTTCTTTCTTTTGTATTTGTAAATAAAATCTGGATAAATTTTATCCTTGACATAAGAAGTCACATTCCTATTACGTATTGGTATATTTCATGTACTGTTTGTATATGCAAAGACAATATTCTCATTTAAAAGTGTGAGAGATATTGCATACTAAAAAACAAAATGTGAACTTTTACTCGATGTGTGAGGACTAAGTGAGAGTCTTTCCCTTACCACTCCCTTCAAACCAGAACAAAGCAGTGTTCAACGATGCTGTTATACGGCAATTGTCCAATTCTGGGCACTTCTCTTTCCACGACTAGCGAGCCAGGTACATACACCACCCTGGTCCAATCCGTATTCATTGATCAAAATTAGATGTAGCGGTGCTGCGGCTAGAGTCGAACCATGCGGGATTCGACCACCTTTATATCATCGTCTATTATCAACATCATCATTATCATAGATCATTTATGTCCAATTCTGGGCACTTCTCTTTCCACGACTAGTGACCAGGTACATACACCATCCTGGTCCAATCCGTATTCTTTGATCAAAACCACTGTATCCTACATCTGAAATTATTAATGAAAAAAAAAGGTTTTCGCCAACATTTTTTCAAACGTTTCTTTCTTCTCTTCTTCTTTTAACCCTTCATATTTGTTCTTTCTAAATGAACGATAATCGATTCCTAAGTAAATTTCAATAGAAAATCAAATAGCTCAACAGTTTGATTTTCGTGCAAACATATTAAGGCTAACACAGATTTTTGGGAAGTCTATCTAACTAAAAAAATATCCATTTTATCAAGTTTACGATCGTTTTAACTTTTACGAACATTTCTGAACGAAAGATAATTCTAACCCTTCAAGAAATATATTACAGGTCAAAATCATTCCTGGTTCAATACGTTTCCAAGACATTTGTTCAGATGACTTCAAAGCGTTCGTGTTATCAATGATACCCGTGAGCTTTGTAATGTGATTTTTCTTTCCGCTACCTCTTGATACAAAAGGTTGGCAGCGGTTGGTGCCGTATTCATAGTCAATTTTGTGAATCTTGCCGTAAAAATAATCATGGTTCAGATTTTTACCATTAGATTCAGAGGGCACAGTATCGGTTGGAATGGTGGTCAGGGAAGGCCTATGCATATTAAGCACTTAATGGAGTGGTGTCGCTTAGGGAAGATCTAGTGGCGTAGGCGTAGTGATAATGAAGTCCATCAATGCACTTCATGATCACTACGCCGAACACGTGAAAAGTTCAATCACTATATTTATTTAGCTAGCTTTTACTGTAGTTGAAGTTTGCAGAACAGTTTTCAGTACCAAAGTTCAGGTTTCTGTCGTATCGAACGAGTTGAAAAATTCATTTTATTTTTAAAAGTTCAAAATTTTGAAAAATTCATTTTATTTTTAATTTTATTTTTAATAGTTCCAATGGGGTTTTATTTTCATTTCACTGTCATAGGACCTCAAATTCCAATTGGAAATGTATGGTGATTGAGATATTGGTAGATTTGTTTAAAATATGTGTTAATTAGAACCATTATCTACGTGATTTTATAATTACAATAACCACGAATACCCATTAAAATTCACGAAGTAAATGTTCCTAAGAGAACGTCCGTGGTTAACATAAGACAGCATAACACAACCTTCAAACAGTTCAAACTCATCTAACCTAACCGTATCCTAGAAGTTTCACTTCCGCAAAACACTCCCGAGAGAACTACGGCTTCGCTAGTCTAAAAGCTAATTTAAATCGTGAATATTAGATTTACACTGATAGTAGTTAGGTATGGTCGTTTTCGGTTTTGTTTGTAACTGTTATATAATTCATCGGTTTTCATATCGATATGGAAAACCGTTTTTTTGGGTCACGTAATCAAAAGGGACCAAACCCTCTTACTAAGCCTCCGTTGTCTGGCAATCTGTCCATTGTCACAAGGTATCTTATTAACCGTGATTGACAGACACTGAAGTTAAAAAATGAAGCGTTTATTATACATTATTTTATTAACATTTAACATGCGTATGAATCAACGACATACGAGTATATCATGCACTTGCAGCGACATGAGATTACCCACATTAATTGTTGTTGTCTCATAAAGTTTTTCATGTACATAGTTGGTACGTCTTAAAATAATCTTCACACCTTGCGAAGTGGTGGTAAATTTTTGACGTTCAAAAATAATTCTGGTAAGCATATACTTTAAATAAAATATTTTGGTCACCGTTTGACTTTTAATGAATAATGCAAAATCGTCTCATTCCTATTAAAACTACGATGCTATAGACAGACTCACGATTACACATATTAATTTTGTAGCACCCCTCACTTTAGTCGGTGGTTGAAAATAAAATACTAGAATGGATATTGAAAGAACAAAAAACTATAGATACGGCACCGCTACTCGTAAATTTATTGAAGTGTCAATATTGATTTAACTTAGGTAAAAGCCATTATTATAGGATTGATCAAAGATTCGGATTTCGAGTTCTGTCGCTGATAATGTGTCACGTCTTTTGTCTTAAATTGGGATCTGGGGAATGAAGTTCAAATTAAAACAGGCGGAGTGCAAGTCGATTTCGCACACGAAGGGTTCTCTAGTACCTTCATCAAGATTCAAACGCCGAAGAAACACGTTTGTATTACAAAGCTTAACATATACAAATACCTCCATAAAGTTGTAACAAAATATTACCATATCACACTATGTGGCTACTCATCGCTGCATTGAAACAATAGATGGGCCGATCAAAAACACATTCAACACCATCAACCAACCGTTGACGACCCGCGTGGCGGTACGGTTACCACACCGGTTTGACACGCAGAGGGTTCCGGGTTCGAGCCCGGCCAGTCAGAAATCTGAATAAAGAATTTAAATTTCTGTTCTGGGTCTGGGTGTTTGTGTATCGTGATTGTGTGTTTCCATGGCACCCACGACACAGGAATCCTAGTGTGGGGCTATGAGTGTAGAAAGCGTCTTTTTCTGCAAGCAGCAAAGCCTTTTTAATAGGTTAAATCATAATTTTATGACTAATACTAGTCTAGGTGAA
>DWJS01000385.1:0-11645 GCA_018248975.1 Codatractus imalena | reverse complement strand
AATAGACCTTACAATCTACGTTAATATTGTTAGGAAAATAACATTAAACACGCATGAGATGGGCGAAAACCGGACGGTGTCCTATTTCCCCAACCCCAGGGCAATCCTTATCCATTGCCTTTGTAGTCAGTCAGGCCTGCCAGCAATCATCCTCAGGAATTTATTAATGTCATTAGGTATCTTTCATAATTGTCATAAATCATGTATTAATGTCCCGAAATAATTAATTAATATATTATTGATAGATAATTGAGCATGACTCATTGATAATTCATTTTGTATTCTCTCAATACGTTCTGTTTTTTTAAAGTGCGGAATTCAAGCAACACAACAGTACTCAAGACAACTTCTTACCAAAGAAAAAAGAAAAAGAAAATTATTGTTTGGGATTGCCAAGTTTTTCGCGGCTATACCAGGGCGCCCTCGTTTCCTTTCAAGGGTTTAAAAAACTTGCATATGAAATCGATCCATATTTACTTGAAATTAAGGAGCACAATCGTATACAGAAAAAAAAACTTGGAAAGATGAAGAAATATGAAATATGAAATCGCTATATGACACATTTGCTTAACATTAGGGAGCACAATCGTATATAGAAAAAAAACTTGGAAAAATGAAGAAGTTTTCGATTGTACTCCTTATTCAAGTAACGATGAGGATCCACTTCCTTTGAAAGTGTTCGTCCGCGCCCGACTGTCAAAGACTCAAATTTTTCATACTTGCAAGTTTTCCATGGCCGTACCAGGGCGCCCTACTTTGAAGCAAAGCCCTGGTTTCAAAAACTGGTATCGGAAATACGTCTGATCTCTAGATATCACGCCGTATAGGTATCTCAGTGCCTGCCTTCCCGCTTCTTATTCTTTGTGTTTTCCTGTGCGCTTGCTTTAATGAATCAAATATTTTTTTGCCATATCAATACAATCTTTTACTGTCACTAAACTTTCTTCGTCCATGACGGCTAGTTTATTTTGAATAAAAGCTAACAATTCGCATATTACTATATTAGATTTCACTGCCGTAGATGCCATTATTCCTCCAATAAATACTTCAACTGCGAGTACACTCAAGTAGTCGTTTTTTGAAGTCGTTTGAGGATAAACTGAATTGAGGACCTCTTCCTTTTTTTAAATCGGCTGGTCATTATTCGGGAATTCGGGACAATGACATATGTGAGAAGCGTTTAATATCGTATTTTATATAATAAAAAGGTCCAAAAAAGAATCGTCCTTTTCCAAGCCTTTTGATCACACTTGTTTCCTGGAAAAGAAATATGCAATAAGTTCAAGTCAATTCAGATCAAAGAGATATACTTTTATGAGGTAGAGAGTAACAAAATTGCACGAGTTTTCTTCATACGCCTGTAATTAACTAGACAGGATAGTTGTTCTTGAGGTAAACCAATGTGCTACGCCGCTACGTGTGCTTATACAAGGTACCTTCATATGGCAATAAATGAAAACACAAGTCCTACTCCTGCATTCGAACATGTTGCAATAATTAAAAAAAAAAACACTGAACAGCGAATTATGATAATTTTTTTCAAACTTCATAGCAAATAATAAACTAAAAAATAGAACGCCATTTCTTCCTCACTTTTGATAAGAGCGGCAACAGCGCATGTTTTAGGAATAAGGTACAATATGAATTTACTTAATTTGATGAATTTGCAACATGGTCGTTTTATTACGACTCGATTTATATTTTTTTTTGCGATGGACTGATATTGGATAAAGCGTGTTGAAAATTTGAAAAATGGAAAATAATCCTGTGCCTAATATATTAAACATATTTCATTGTAAACTGTGCGGAGGCTTGGGAGATGGATAGGTACATGTGGTTAAATTTAGTGTCGTATTGTAGTACCCTGCGTATCCATAAGCGTATCTCCCTACTCAACCGCTTTCCAGTGATTTCCAACATGACCAACAGCTTAATGTACATCGAAGTGCGCATGAAATTTTACCACGGTCGGTCACCCATCCAACGACCGACCGCGCCAAACGTTGCTTAACTTCATGGACCAGTCGAGAACTTCAAAAAACATGTTGCGCGCTTCGGATACACAGAAACGTTTGTGAAGGTTTAAAAAAGTTTTAAGTACCGGCGTTCTTCAACTCTAGTCTCCTCAGATCAGTGGGCCATACTCTTTCTACTATCCAGGTTAGGTAGGCCGACACCCGTGTGAACGCTCCGGGGTTGTTTAACCCGCACCCCTGTCCCCAGGACACCACTCCCATGGCCACATAGTTGCAACGAAATTCCCTGTTAGTGACGGTGGCCATCAAAGGTCCACCGCTGTCGCCCTGAAATCAAAAGATGCTTTCTACATAGCCACGTACTAGGACTCCCTGTGTCGTGGGTATACACACATGAAGACGATACATAAACACCCAGACCCAGAAAAGAAAGCTAAATTCGTTATATAGATTTCCGGCTGGCTCGAACCCAGAACCCTCTGCGTGTCAGACCGGTACTGTACCCGCTACTAAAATTAAAATATCTGATCCACCTTCAAACAAATAAAGACACGTCAACTGTATAATATCAAGGGGACGTGTGGTCTGAAGCAGCTCCAGCTCCACGTGCGGTTTATATCTTTATATTTTATGGAAAAGATGTGTGTTATGGAGTTTCTTTCGCCGCTTCTTCTCCACCACGTAACCTTACGACGTGGTCATAGATAGTTGACGCTCAAATATAATTCTGTGAAGAATCTACTTTCAATATTTTGACTTTGACTTTTACTTTAAGTATACACTGCTATAGACAAAAGTAGGGATTGAATGCTACGTTTTAAGTGCCATGCTGGCCACGAGTCTCTCCTCACAACCGGAGAAGGCCGCATACTCCACCACGCTTCTCCATATTGGTGGAGAGGGAGTGCCAAACTGGATGTTTATCGGGAACTTTCCAAGGATAACAACTGGCACCGACGGTTAAACGTGCCCAAAGTAAGGCAACGCGTATGAAAGTAGTCACTAGCGGTCACCCATCCAACTACCGACCGCGCGCAATGTTGCTTAAGTTTGTAGAACAGTTGAAATGTAGACAAGTAAGCAAACATCGGAAACCTGTATGTCTGTGAGTTCTTTAAAAAAACACTTGACCCGTGGTGGAGTTTGGCCTATACCTTTTTCACTCAACGTCAGTGTCAACTTACCATCTGGTGGACTGAATGGTAGACTGGTAGAGGCTCGTGCCCAGCAGTGGGACAGATATAGGTCATTATGATGAACGTCAGTGTCAACTTACCATCTGGTGGACTGCATGGCAGACTGGTAGAGGATTGTGCCCAGCAGTGGGGCACATATAGTTCATTTTGACGGAAGTCGATGGCAACTTACCATCTTTAGGACTGCATAGTAGACTGATGGAGGCTGATAGAGGCATGCCCACCAGTGGGACCGAAAAAGTTTATTATGATGGGCATCAATGGTAGTTTACGCTCTGGGGGACTGTATGGTAGATTGGTAGAGGCGCATGCTCAGCAGTGGGACAGAAATGTTTATTTCATGAAAATAATCTCACCGGACATGAACCTTGATATAGATTTTGGCGTCGGCGCCTTTTACTCTTCGCACAAATCATCGTGGAGTTGTTCCATTGAAAATTTTTAATCTGGAGAGCATTTTTGCATACGGATGGTTTCGCGGGATAAACGTTTGCCTGAAATTAAAGAAAGTGGTTATCCAAATCTTTAAACTTGAAACCCGACTTCACCCGGGTACAAGTGATTAATGAAACGAAAAGTGCGACACAACCTGGAACCCGAACAGCGCCACCTATCGGGTCTAATTGTTACTTTAAATATTCAAATCCACTTGAACACCAGAAAATTTCATCACCCCAGTTGTTTACGACAAGGATTTATGCGTTTACATTTACAATATACCCTCAGCTGGATCAAGCTCCTTCGTTTCCCAAACTTGGATCCGCTACTGGGTAGAACCTTTCATATCCCATATTTAGATCCCGTATCCCAAGTTAAAACTGGTTGGGTAGAATCTTCTCCCGAATTAGATCCCAGATTGGTATGGTGATCCCCGTCCCCGTCGTAAACATACCTTCAGTAAGACTTGCGATGAGGAGTGTGTCAATTTCGTAGTAGCTCCCCACCCAGCTATAACATACACTGGATCATACGTGATGCCCGGCGCTGGCAAACAGATTGGACGGATGTGTTCGGAGAATTTTAGGCTGTAAATTACAATTGAAGTCAGTATGAAGCGTTTCGATTGGACTGCATGTTTGTATATTATAAAAAAGGTGTCAGAAATTTTATGTTATTTAGTAAAGTCGACTCAAAAATGTCGCAGTTTCATTTTTTTTTCGAATTGTGTAGTTGCTGTTGGCCATAGTGGCATTGACAGCTTTACCTGGTTTTTTGAGGCGAGCTCCTGACGGGGCTCAAGCCTGGGGGAACCGACGTTACATGAACCTATGATTTTATATCATCTGTGTCGTATGGTTGTTATCTTTAGAACTAAACATTGGTCAAATTAGACATATCGTCACACGAGCCGTGCGTAGTCCATACTGCGTGTCAACAATATTACACACACGTCATATAATTGCATTACACTTATACATCATTATATACGCGAGTATAATTTGCTCGGCTATTTGCATATGCAAAGTGGCTGTAATGTAACGAGTGTACTTGTGTCGGAGTGTCGGCTGCATAATGTGATAGTCGTAATAAACAGATGCGTTCTTGTTGCCAGTTACTTTTAGTGTGGTGTCGGGTGGCGATACTCTTTTTATACTCGTAATTCAGGGTTTCTTTGTCGGGATAGACATTTTAAGGCAGAACGCTTCGTAAGCTACAACATTTTTGTCTTATAATAGCCGTGTCAAGTGCTGCTGTATTCTGGTTAGAAAAATGAGAGGAGTAACATCTATACGAGGCATACCAGCTTAGTCCTTATGGTCTGTGATCGACCTCAACCGACTTCTTCCTACCTGGGTTTCATTAAGGTGGCAGTGGCTTACTATCTGGAGGACTGCAATAATCGTTTAATACTTCTATATAACGCAAAATAAAAAAATACTACTAGACTACCGCGGTAAAGCTATTGCATAGCATTTTTTATCAACTTATGCAATTCTAATTATTTATTTATTTATGCAGTATTTTTTATTTGATATATAGCGCTTAAAAAATCTGCTTTTCGAAATAAAACCCCAAGCGCGCTTACGGATTTAAGCTGATTTCGTTTAAACGTTGACGGTCAAGATCCAAAAATTTAAATATATTATCATAATTGAAGATAAGTAACCTTATTTCGTTAACATTACAACCCAAAATAAAATGTGACTTAGGAAGCTTATTTCTATACCTAATATAAAGATTTTTCATTTTATTGAATTAACAACCTTAACGCTATGACTTTAAGAATCGGTATTAATTTGGTTTGGCTTTCGTATTAAGCGGCAAAATTACCTTGGGCTTAATTATATTAATTTTTCATTAATAATATTTCTGTGATTTGTGTCGAACTAACAACGCTCCGAATTTGGTTGGTTACTTTTCTTTTCACATCGAATTAAGCGAATGCTCGGCCGAGCTACATGGTAGGCGGAGTGGGGTGGTGTTAGGTTTTATTTTCGTTACGGAATTTCATGATTCGGTCGCCGCGCTCAAAGCCGCAAAAGCTCAAAGGTCGCGGGATTAAAGCTATGCAATAGCTTAAAAAGTACACAAAGGATTTCCAAACACTACACTATACAAGCTTATTGTATTATCTTTTATGATGTACCGTGAAATTCATTGAAGTTTAATAAACTTAGAGCCATTGAACTTGTGATGTTTTTGAATTGAACGTAAAATACATTCTGATACCGAACACGTATTGATAAGATATCGACTAATAAATATACAGAGAAATATGTTAGAAACTTTGATGAACTAGAAACAGATACGTACAATATACTTTAACTAGTTAACTAAATTCATTAACATGTCGATTCTAGAAAATCGAATACAAGTAGGTGCCATTAGAATTGATAAAATCTATTCAGTAATCGGCACGACTGATTTAGGCTGACCAACTAAACCACGTACGGAAATACTAAACGAATATATCGAATACAAAATAATACATGCAGTTTCTTTAATCAATTTTAAACACTTAAATAATTAACTTTAATAATTACCATGCTAGAAAGGAATAACGAATTTAATAATTATCACGCTAAAAACAAGAAAGTTCAATTGCGACACCGACATATTTTGCTAAATAAAACTTTTTCTTTGTTCGATCACTGAATCGATTTTCAAAATTGGACCGCACCATTTGGAATCATCAGAATGGAGCTATAATTGACGAAACGTCAGTGAACACACATTAAAAAAATATATACAGAGGAAAATGGAACTTCATTCTACTTGAAGTCGATGAAGATACACTTTTTAAGAACCATGTGACATGTACAAATGTTATTGTTAATATCAGTTTATATTTGTGGTCTTCAGGATATGCACCGAATATGACCTTCAGCAAAAATGTGTAAACAACAATTGTTTTCGCATATTTTTTGGCATACATACCGACGTCACAGTTTAAATATAGCTGAAATGTCCCCAGTTCAGTCCTTATCGGTGTTATCTGTACGTGAATTTTCAAAACATTGTGTATCTTTCGCATTGGCATAACGCAGCGTTTACAAACAACGATACAAATATTCTTCTAGAAAACCTTTATCAGTCTAGAGATGTAATAATCTGACTTGTATGACTTATTGATTGATTAGTTTTACCTGAGGAAATTTTCTAAGCGATATTTTTGTGATAGCACGCTGATTTTTAAAATAACTACAATTACAACTATTTTCTAAGCTCATAATTTTTAAAATACACTCTAAATTAGGATTTCCTGAACTGTGGGTGCCACAGACACACACAAAGATATACACATCAAGACCCAGAACAGAACTCTTATCATTTAGATGTCTGGCTGGCCGGGGATCTCGTATCATTCGACCTTTTCTCCAAAAGGTCGGGTGTCATTGAGACATTCTCAAAACAAAAAAAAAGTAAGACGCGCAACAAACACCTGTAGTAACAAGGTCGGTAGGAAGGCGGTTTTTGGTGTGGTTTTTGTATATCAATGGCGACGATACAAGTAACCTTCTTGTGGATCTATGAACGATCGAGCTCTGCGTACATGTCGCGTATGTATTATTTTATTCTATTGTTACATGCACTATTATGATCGTGATGATTATGGGCATAACATAGACACGTCCATTGTTTTCTTCGGCCAAGGTGCGTGTTGACCTAACTGCTTAACAATCATAAATAAGTGTCCGTACTTACTTACTGATAATTTATGTTTACCTATAAATTGTGTGTGTGTGTACGTGAGATTTCGAAATACTCTTATTGGACATTTTTATAATCTTTTATCTGAATGTTATGAGCCAATAGTTGAAAGAGGCTTTTTAATTAAGTAAAATTTAAATTGTACTATAAATTTTTGTTTAGTTCGAATATAAAACCGTTTAAAGTTGTAGCGAACTACTGATTATACTCGTATGTATAAATAAACTGAAAAAGAATTGGACCAGTTAAGCCAGAATCGCATCATAAGTCGGTTCATAAGCCTACATTGTGAACATACAGCCTTGTGACAGACGGACAGAATGACAGGCCGATAGACGGCCCACAGATGGTCAGCGAAGCCATAGCTATAGTGTCCTTTTGTCACCGTTTGCGTGCGGAACCCTAAAACAAACAATAATATGCAAGGTGCACGGAAGGATAAAAGCCGCTGCATCATCGCCGGCTGATGACTTGCTGATGATGTCACGACTGTCATTATCTTCCGTGACTCAGTCTGCAATTATTATTTATCATCTAGTTAATAAGGCCGTTTGAAAACCTGTGGTTAAGTAAGACGCTAATATATTAAATACTGTGACACATCAGGAGTACATTGCAGAATTTGCTTGTAAAGGTGCATCGTGACACTCGTTTTGGCTACAAATATTTGTGCATCTATACACTCATACGAACATATATACATAAAGGTATAAACAAACAAGGACGACGTGTGAACTTTGTACTTGTTTGGGTTGATTAGTCAAGGGTATTTTTAATCACCAACAAATCATGCTTTCGATTTAATTAATTTTTTGTTATATGTTGTTTTCTGTACATGTATGTCACTAAACATCTCCTACAAGGTTGGACTTATCTTGTTCATGGTTGATAGTTCAAATTCACAATTGGCCCTGTTTGGGGTGGCAATGGGATTGAGTTGCAAGAGATATGGTCTTACATAGCCCACTTCTCATTTTCTTTGTTATTAAATTTCATCTATGCGAAGCCAGGCCTTTTACTAGTAAAATGTATAACAGATGATTGCAGTCTATATACGGTGTAACCTTTATTATAGCTATACCTAGGCCTTCAAAACGTGGCTCGTGTAACCACGTGTGGGGTATTACCAGAGACGCATTACTTAATCCGTGAACTCCATCCCAATCCCATCAATCGCGTCCTGTATTAATGCAACAATCCCCGGAATCCTTTAATCCCGTCAATCCGCACAAGCATTGACGCGAGGGCAGTTGATTTGGCTTAAACCACTCGCTTCATTGTTGACGACACGCTATTAATATCGAAAGTGATGAATTTTAACGGGAACATTGGGCTCTATAAAAAGGTGGCAAATTTTCTCCAAAGACTCGTCTCCTGGTCAATTGTCCATGTGCCGATGACTACTTTATATCTAGAGCCCACCTGCCTTATACCAAGGTTTAATTATAAGAAAATATGATTGTTAAGGTAAGCTCTCTCTATAGCTTTCCCTCTTAGACTTGGCCCCTACTCCAAACTCGAGGAAGTAGAATGTTACTATCTACAAAGTTCTGTCAAAATCTACTTTATCACCTACATATAAAATTTACCGCACTTGTCGAAAATAAAAAAAATATATATTTATTGAAATTGAAAAATAGAAAAGAAAAATACATGTCGATTATTTTAGACTCTGGGTATACCTTAGCACATTTAGGAACAATGAAAACCTAGTACGATTGTAATATATCACATCTCATTGGTGGAAAATAAATCAGAATGTGAGTAACTCGAATGATGGGTCATCGCTCTGTTTATTAGCTGGCAGTGAGTTGCGCGCGTTAAGTGTGATACGTATTTATGCGCAGATATTCGGATTTTCCTCATCGCGAGATACGCTGTGACTTCTTTATTATCTGTTAACAGAATATAAATAGATGTTCGATCGGACGGGAAAATACAATATGTTTAATGTTTTTTATATCGATCTTATACATGTTTATATTTTTTGTCAATACACATAGCCCCATATTGAAATTTTTTGTATTGTGTGAGCAATGAATTTGTTTATTTCATTATTCATTTATTTATTGGACCACCAACAGAAGGACATGCTATATAATTTTATATTACTTATTATAATTTAATCTTAAGTTGTTACATACATTTATTTCAACTTACAAGCAACCAAAGGATTTCTTAATTAGTTGATTACAACTTTTACCGTTTTAATAGTGTTAACTTATTACTACAATTAATTTAATGTTAGACAAAATGAAAGCATAATAAAGATTCTGGCATAAAATGCAAAAACTCTATTTCGGGATTGAAGCAATTGATTTAAATGACTGACTGTTTATAAGATAATTAGGTACAAATTTTGTACAATATGAAATACATTGCAGCATAGTTTGAAATTCCAGTATATGGCTTCTGTTAATCCACTTAGCGTTAACGCGACGGCGCAGCGCCGGCCGCGCTGCGTCATGTCAGGACCGCGAGTAATATAATTTAGCTTCATTGTTTCCGCTTCATTGCACTCGGGTTTGATTTGATAATGCGTTTTTATGATATAAAATGGTAAATGCACATGCAACCGCCGCCGATTTAGCGATAATTGCTAGATCTTTTGCATCAAACTTAAAAGACTGTTTTGACTTGCTGACTTTGATTTCGACTGACTGGATTTGCTACTGATGATTAAGTAAAAACGTCTCGTGTATATTAGTTTTATTCATTGTTATAATATTGGTGATGATGAGTCACTAAAGTTATTTGTAATATTACAGGAGTCTTCAATGGCTCGCGTTTGTTTTTTTGTAAGGGGAACTCATATTAGCGCTATTTAAGATTCTATAGCCGAAGGGTGCTGACGGGGTCCTATCATTAAGGCTCTACTGTCCGTCTGTCACAGGGCTGTATCTTATTGAGCATAATAGGTATACTTGAAATGTTTATCATAATGTCTACTGCTATGGCCGCTGTATCACATAGAGTGTGATTTTGTAATATGTTGTCACAATATCCGGCGGTATATGTATATGTTACGCTTGCCACTACATACGTGTTTTTGTACGCTCCTTTTTGCTCGATCTTAATGAAGTTGTTACGGAAATCTTAATGTGCTGGCCAATTTTTTTGGAGAAATATTTCGCACAAAGGCACTAAAATGTTCGTTCAATGTTTTTCTCTGAATGATGTACGCCGCGTCTGTATCCGCATGGATATTGAGACGTCGCGATGGCCGTGACATTTGTGGCGCCGTCCTGTACTTGCTGCTTACACTTCGATATAATTAAGACGTTTAAAAAGTATGAAAGTGCACTTTGTGCACAAAGATACCGACGGTCACGGTTGACACTGCCTGTTAAAACTGTTTCTATTCTACATAGCCTGCTATTTTACGGTTCCGCGACCATACGTTGTTAATGGAACTATTACACCTGCTCCTGCACAAAGGTCCTGCAACTCTTCCAGTGCTGCATCAGCACTGTTTGTGAATATATATCTCGCGCATAAACCTCCCGAGTAGACTGCGTAGATCTGCGTAGAGTAGATCCGTAGAAGGTTGAAACTTTAAATGTTCAATTAGTGTATCCCTTATGGCTTCTATAACAAGTAGTAAAAACAAAATAAAGTGTAAAATAAATGCCGAATAAACAATAACATTACGCTATGTATTATGAATGCTCCTTACACAATGGATGGAGCGTAATCTACTTATAATAACTTTGATTGTTGTCTTTAACACAGATAGATGACGTGACTTTGGCCTACGCTCATAAATGTCAAAATATTGGAATAGCCAAAGTTTTCACAGTCCCAATTCAAAATTTATTTAAAAATATATAGTGTTAAATAATGTTCGAGTACTACTCGCTCTTGGCCGATTTTTATACATCACTAGACGATCAATACATCATTAGAAATAATTTACCTCTGTTATTGCAATTAAAAATTCGTGATGCTTTCTACCAGTCACCTGTGCTTGCATATAACATTGCTAATTGTATGGAACACATTCTTTGAGGGTTGACAATCTGTATACTCTCTGGCCATCTACAAGTATATATGCTTTAAGCTGCTTTTGGATATACCATCAAAAAATAAAATTTTACTTAATATTTTCATATTGTAATCATTTCGTTTGTTTTATCAACCAAGTATTAAAAAGCCTTTTAATAAATTAGTTGCGTAATTTAATTATGGAATAAAATTGTATTGCGGTATTCTAATAAGATGTTATTTTGTTTTGCAAATTAATTGGCATAACCCAATTATAAAATAACATAAGTAAATACTAAATCACCTATATATATTTATTTACTTATTTACGGCTTAA